>BSBK01000708.1:765000-1032500 GCA_027943335.1 Chamaecyparis obtusa
TATGTTATTCATTCTTATCTCATTTCTAAAAGTTAAATGTTATAATAAAATGAATTCATTAAGTTGGTTAATTAAATTAGTGATTTTAATAATAGTAACAAATGTTGGGGGAACCTTTAAGGATAGGTTCATATGTAGGATTAACAAATAAGTTCTTAGCAATGTTTAAAAAAAATATTAGTTACTTTTCTTTATACTTTAGACCTATTTCCTTATGGGTTCCCTGGTCATGATGTTACATTTGGTATCAAAGCTTTGGTTGCTACATTGGGATCTCTAGGGTCTATTTGTGTTTAACTTAAGGGAAAAGGATCTATTAAAATTGATGGAAAATCTAACACTGAAGATGTCTACTTTGTTGATGGATTGAAACATAATCTTTTGAATGTTGGAAAACTTATGGACAAAGGATATAGGTTATATTTCATAGAAAATACTTTTGTTATTAAAGACATTTATAGAAAACTTATTGGAATATGTATAAAAACAAAAGGTAATGTATTTCAGTTGTCTCCTATTGAAATGACATGTTTGATTGTTAAGGTGAATAATAGTTGGATATGGAATAAGAGATTTTGTAATATCAACTTTGATAACATTGTAAAGATCAGGTCATTAAATACAGTTAGAGACTTGCCTAAGATTGTGATGCCTAAACATGGTTTGCAAGGAATGGGTTATGACTAAATAGAAGAAGAATACGTTTCCCAAAAAAAATTTCACAACATCAGTCAAGTTGAAGATTGTGCACAAAGACTTGTGAAGACCTACAAGAACAAAATGTTTCTACAGTGAAAGGTATTTCATGATTTTTATTGATGATTTTACAAGAATGATGTGGGTTTCATTTCTTAAAGAAAAATTTGAAGCCTTTGAGAAGTTTAAGTCAATGAAGAATAGAGTTGAGAATGAATCTAGTTTAAGGATTAAATGTTTGAGATCTGATAGAGGAGGAGACTTTACTTCAAATGAGTTTAATATATTTTGTGAAGATAATGGAATTAAGAGACAAATTTTAGCACCTAGAACACCACAATAAAATGGTATAGAAGAAAGAAGGAACAAATCAGTTAATGAGACAGTTAGAGCTATGATGCTTGAATGTAATGTTTCACATATCTTTTGGAGAGAAGAAGTGAACACCGTAGTTTACACAATGTATAGAGTTCAGCTTAGAAAAGGTTTTGGTAAAATATCTTATGAAATTTGGTTTGGACATACACCTACTATGAAATATTTTATAATATTTGGAATTAAATGTTATATCAAAAGAGATGACGATATTGGAAAGTTTAATGCTAGAAGTAATGAAGGAATTTTTCTTGGTTATTTATTGAAAAGTAAGGAATACAAATGTTTTAATCAAAGATTGAGGACTATTATTGAGAGTACTAATGTGAAGGTTGATGAAAAAATTTAGAATTCAGGAGAGAATTCTTGATTATGATTCTGATGAAGATAAAAGACAAAGGACTAACATTAATCAGAATGATGAACATGAATTATTTTATGAAATAGACAATGATTTCCAGATTGAAGATTTTAGATTGGAACCAAGAGTTGAACCTAAATAAACACCTAGAGAAGAAGTCAAAGTTGAACCAAGAAAATGGAAATATGTTGCAACAAATCATCCTACAAATAGAATCATTGGAAGTGAAAACAAAGAAGTTATGACAAGGAACAAGGTAAATGAAGAACTATGTTTAATATCTCAATTTGAACCAAAGACTACAGATGAAGCATGCAAAGATGAACATTTGATGAAAGCAATGAAATAAGAAATTGAGTAGATTGAAAAGAAAAAGACTTGGGAATTGGTCTCTAGACCTAAAGAAAATAATGTTATTGGCACAAAATGGGTTTTCAGAAACAAGATGAATGAGAAAGGTGAAGTGGTAAGAAAACAAATATTGGTATGTAAAGGATACTTGTAGAAAGAAGGTACTAATTTTGAAGAAACCTTTTCACCTGTAGCTAGACTTGAAGTAGTGAGAATGTTTTTGGCATATGCTTGTAGTAAAAATTTTAAGGTATATCAGATGGATGTAAAATCAGCTTTTCTTAATGGATAACTTGAAGAGGAAGTCTACATTGAACAACCTAATGGTTTTTCTTTCATAGAAGACAAGGATACAGTTTGCAAATTGAAAAAGGCATTGTATGGATTGAATCAAGCTCGTATAGCCTTGTATGCAAGGTTAGACAATAACTTAATTATTTTGGGATTCAAGAAATGTATTGTAGATAGTAATACGTACTTAAGGAAAAATAATGATGGATTACTGATTGTTGAAGTAATTTTTGATGATATTATCTTTGGAGGTAATGATGAAACAAGTAAGAAATTTTCAAATGAAATGAAAGATTAATTTGAAATGAGCATGATTGGTGAGATGAAATATTTTTGGGGATTATAGGTTACACAAAAAAGATGGCATTTTTATATCACAAAAAAATATCTTAAGGGCTTGTTGACAAAATTTAGAATGGAGAATTGTAAACTAGTTGGAACCCCTATGGTAACTATATGTAAACTATCAAGAAAGGATGAATCACCAAATGCAACACAAACAAGATATAGATCTACGATTGGAGGAATACATTACTTAATTCACACAAGACTTGATATAGCTAATGCAGTTGGGATTGTAGCTAGATTTCAAGAAAAACCTAAAGAGACACATGTCGCAGCAGTAAAGAGGATTTTTAGATACTTGAAGGGTAAATCAGAATATGGGTTATGGTATGAAAGATCACATGATTTTACATTATGTGTATACATTGATGTAGATTGGGGAGGAAATGTTGATGAAATAAAGAGTAAAAGTGGAGGAGAATTCTTCTTGGGAGGAATATTGGTCTCCTGGTTGAGAAAAAAAAAATTGTATATCACAAAGTACTGTATGCACCCTAAAATGGTCGCCTAGACTTTGGGCCCCCATTCAACAATTTATCAATTTCCTGAATCAGTATTTTTCAAATTATATCAATTTCCTTGATCAAATCCTAATTCTATCATTGATTTGATTATTTTCTATGGGCTAACCATTTTATCCTAAGTCTTTATTTAATTAAAAGGAATTCCCTCCCCTTTTATTAAATAAAAAGCCCCCACTTTTCCTCTTATCCTAAGTTGCACAAATAAAGCATTATTCTTATTTTATAAAAAGAAGAAAAGGCCTTTTTGTCTCATATGGACACAAAAGTCAACTCTTATTTTCTCATTGGAAGATATTTGTGCACATGGATTGCTCCTCTTTCAAGCTCCACCCTTGATTAAATACTTTTCCTCTTAATCTCCATGGTCCATTCCTTTTCAATTCCTTTAAAAGGAGACCTCTTTTCTCATTCTAGGATCCTAACTTTGAATACTAATCTTATGCTGTAGAATTTCTTGGTGACTTTGGAGCTTTGGAGATCTTCTTGCATTTTAGCTTTCATTCTTGCATCGTAGCTTCATGTTTATGCTTTCTATCTTAGTTTCCTTTATGCTCTAGTTTAGCTCACATAGCTTAATTAGTGAGGCTTGTAATACTTTCACTTTCCTTTCATAGCTTAGTTTTCATTTTCATTCTTAGCATAGTTGCATTGCCTTTCATTATTGATTCTTAAAGATATTGGCATTCTTGCCCTTGTCTCTTTGAATCTCCTATTGTGTGGTTTACTAGCAAGGTTGCATGCTTCAATTGCTCTAGCTTAGAGCACTATACACATCCTTGTGACTCCATACCTAGGGAGCTCTAGGTCACTTTCTCAAGGTTTCCCATTCATGGATTCTCTTGGAAGTAATGAATTAGAGAAGTGCACAATTTGAGTGTACATTTTTGGCACCCACTGTGTACCTATAGATATAGGGGCATCTCCACTCCCTAGGCTGCACATGTGGGTGCACAACGATGATGTGTTCCCATGCCCATACCTGTGCTAGAACAACACCGCATGACCATGTCCTTCTCTCCCTATAGACAATCTCATGTAGCTCATGGTACATGTCTGCTAGGATGGCTGGGCCCCATGCCATCTGTCGAGGGTGTGCTATCAAGTTAGCAACTAATCTACCCCAGCCCAATGGAAACCCTCTCTGACTCCTATCTTTGATAAGTGTCTATGCTACTATTGAGCACACTATCCATGGAACCGAGAAATCATGACCAAACTCCTCCATCAGTCGATCCCAACTAAGGTGTCTATCAATAATACTAACATCCTAGAAAATATCCTCAATGGCATGTCGCCCCTCGGTTAGATGTTGATCATAGTATACCTGTGTCACTAGAAAATCATGTCAGTTTCTATCATATGGAAACTTTACATCTATGCACATTTAACAAGATGATTATACTCACTAGATCGCCATGGCTAGATACTCGGAGGATCTGATAGATGTCCTCTAGGGTGATCGTCACCTCTCCAGTAGGTAGATGAAAGGTGTTGTGCTCACTATGCCACCTCTTAGCCAACACTATCAGTAGCTCCTGATCTACTTGGATATGGGGTATATCTAGTAGAAACTCAAATCCCATAGTGATCAAGTCATCTCATCCAGGAGTATCAAGATCTTTTATGCAGCATAACCTAGTCACTCTTGGAGCCCTGATGAGGAGCATTGGAATGTTCTCCTACAAGCCATAACCCCAAAATAGATGTTAGAACATATCATGATGGATGTCTAAAATTAGTACAAATAATCTTAAACGCAAAAATTGTCTAGACCCATGTCATATTGCTCAAAATTTAAAACATGTCATATTTCTTACACTAGTGCGATACTATTTTTTTTTATAAAGTATCATGCGATACTTTCCTCAATGGCAGTGCGATACTATTTTTGTATACGATAGTTCATATAGGATCACACGATGTTTCATCTGGTATTGTGTGATACTGGATTGACCACCTGTATGATACTTTGTGGACCTGTGAACTATTGCAGGATAAATAGTATCAAAGGGGTGTGATACTTTATAAGTACTGTATGAACTTTTGCACAAGTGAAATTTGAAAAATTTTAAAACAATTAAAAATGTGTGTTAAAATGCAATAAATGCTTCATTAATGACTCAAAGGGCAAGTTTTTCTAAAAACTTACTGGGGCACCATACTGAGGAGGCTGGTTGTGCAACTGACCATGCTCAAATCGATGTGTGTGGATTGGAATTGCTACTTGCTAGGACATTTTCTCTCTCTAAGCTCTCAAAGTTCTTAGAATCACAAAAGACAAATGAATTTGAAAATGACTTTTTTACCCCCTTTTATAGCATTTTGACTTTTTGACCAATTTTCCAAATATCTGAGAATTTCACAAAAATAGCACCCCTGGCTAATTTTGATGTCCTAGACCCATTTTCAGGATCTAAATTGAAATCTGAGCTCATCTTGATAATCAAAACCACATTTCAAAATTTCCCCTCCTTCTGTGTAGTTGGCTGACCATTTGAGCCCTGATTCTTTGATCTTCGCTGCGGCATCTTCATTTCTTCATCCCCATCTCTCTCAACCTTCTATTCTCTCATTCATTATCATTCAATTCATCTCTTTGAGGTTTGACTTCATCTTTATCCTATATCTTTCTCAGTCAAACCTAGTCAACCTAGGGCATATCTTCACTGCTTGATGGTTATCCTATCATTCTTTCATCTTTGATTATGATTTCTAGTGATTTGATCAGATTTATCAATTTATTGTTTCTCCTCTACCTAATTTCAATTTTGATTCTGAGGGGGTAGTACCTATCAACTTCAATCCTTGATTCAACTTTATCAATCAAACCTTGCTTGAGATTCTTATCTCTTATTTGAGACTTGCCAATTTCCTATTTACAGGTATGTTGGTCTTGTCTTTTAGCTTATCTTTATCCTGATGTGTTCCCATCCATTGAACACATATCTAGGTTGTTTTGTGATCCCAAATTGATCTCACATTACTCAAAGAGGGGCAAATGTATGCACCCTAAAATGGTCACCTAGACTTGGGCCCCCATTCAGCAATTTATCAATTTCCTGAATCAATATTTTTCAAATTATATCAATTTCCTTGATCAAATCCTAATTCTATCATTTATTCGATTATTTTCTATGGGATAACCATTTTATCCTAAGTCTTTATTTAATTAAAAGTAATTCCCTCCCCTTTTATTAAATAAAAAGCCCCCACTTTTCCTCTTATCCTAAGTTGCACAAATAAAGCATTATTCTTATTTTATAAAAAGAAGAAAAGGCCTTTTTGTCTCATATGGACACAAAAGTCAACTCTTATTTTCTCATTGGAGGATATTTGTGCACATGGATTTCTCCTCTTTCAAGCTCCACCCTTGATTAAATCTTTTGCCTCTTAATCTCCATGGTCCATTCCTTTTCAATTCCTTTAAAAGGAGAGCTCTTTTCTCATTCTAGGATCCTAAATTTGAATACTAATCTTATGCTGTAGGATTTCTTGGTGACTTTGGAGCTTTGGAGATCTTCTTGCATTTTAGCTTTCATTCTTGCATTGCAGCTTCATGTTTATTCTTTCTAGCTTAGTTTCCTTTATGCTCTAGTTTAGCTCACATAGCTTAATTAGTGAGGCTTGTAATACTTTCACTTTCATTTCATAGCTTAGTTTGAATTTTCATTCTTAGCATAGTTGCATTGCATTTCATTCTTTATTCTTAAAGATATTGGCATTCTTGCCCTTGTCTCTTTGAATCTCCCATTGTGTGGTTTACTAGCAAGGTTGCATGCATCAATAGCTCTAGCTAAGAGCACTATACACATCCTTGTGACTCCATGCCTAGGGAGCTCTAGGTCACTTTCTCAAGGTTTCCCATTCATGGATTCTCTTGGAAGTAATGACTTAGAGAAGTGGACAATTTGAGTGTACAAGTACAGCAGAAGTAAAATATGTTGCAGCAGAAAATCATTGCAATCAAATCACTTAGATGAAGAAGATGTTGATGGATATTGGCATTGAATTCATTGAGCCTATTATCATACATTGTGATAATAAAAGTACAGTTAGGATCTCAAAGAATCTAGTATTACACTCAAAGACTAAACATATTGCAATAACGTATCATGTTGTGAGAGAGAAGGTTGCAGAAAAAGAAATCAGATTGGAGTATATTAGTACAAAGGAGTAGATAGTAGATATATTCACAAAACCTTTGGCTAAGGATAGTTTTGAGTATCTCAAAGGTATGCTTGGATTTATTCCCCAACCCTCTTTAGATTAATGGATACAAGAATGCATCAGTCCAACATAATCAAAGAACTATACCTATCTGGATTGGATTCTTGATGCTTCTCCTATGGGGGAGTATCTCTACTCAAGTTGAGCCATTATAGACTCTCAGTCATGAGTTTTCTATAGTATCTTTTGATACTTAGGAACACTTTTTTAGATTGTATTGGAGATGATTTAACCTCAAGAATTGATATTTTGAAACCTTTGCCATTCATGTCAATGAGGGATAGTTATACATGAAAAATATTTAAAATAGAATGAAGGGGAGAGATATACATTAAAAATCTTAAGAGTAGAGTGAATGAGGGAGATTTGAATTTGAGAATGTATACAAAAAAATGAGGAAGAAGTATATTGATGGGAAATTATTAATGATAAGATGGGACTAGATCTTTTTTCATCTATGTTGCCATCAATTTCAAAGGGGGAGATTATTAGTGTTATCTCTATTTGAGCATTTGATGTTTTCATTAGTATCAAAGTGGATTGGTTGGTTATCTATGTTGATGAGTCAGTAAAAGTAAGAACTACAAGCTACAATATGCTAGTCGGTTAACCAAACAAGCCTTCATACTGAGTATTCATAAGGTAGTAATGAGAGATAAATGGAAACAGGTTTAACCAGGCACTAGAGTAGTTTAACCAATCATTAGATTATATCGAGCACCGAGTGTTAGTAAACACAAAGCACATTGGACACTGAGCACCAGTATATTCATCGAGTAGTATTGGCTATGTTTACTGAGTGATCTAGGAAATGGCATAGTAATATGTTATGGCACATTTATCTATGTAAATAGTTACAACAGATTCATTAAACATTTTACCAAGATCAAGGATTATTTATTGTAGATGTAATCATTAAATGTAATGATGATCCATATGTAATAGTCAGATCTAGGTTAATTTTGTATAATGTAAATCTTAGGTTTTTTCTAAGAAGATGTAAACCTAATTAGGCCATGGCAGTCATGGAAATCATAGTGGTTTTCTATATAATTGTAATTCATGTCCTTTTGACATAAGTGTGAAGGAGGATGACATAAGGTGAGCAAGGCAAGCAAGCAAGCAAATCAAGCAGAAGATCTTGAAGTAGTAGCCACCTTTAAGACATCAAAATTCAGACATGGTTTGAGCAGTAATCAGAGATACACTTTAGTTTATTTAGAATTAGTCAAGGCTACCAAGAAGAATAGAGGACATAATACTACACATTGAGGTGATATTTATTTAGTATATCATAGATCTAATTCAGAAAAGTATAGTTGTCATTTACAAATACTTTCTTTTATTCTCTAATCATTGTAATAGAGTTAGCAAAATCTCTTAATAGAGTAGAATTAATAGTCTGTTTGTAAATCTCTTAACTAAGTACACACTCAAGTAGTGTTTTTTAAATCCTTTAACAAGGTAGATCTAGTTGATCTGATTATTAATCCTAATAGGGTAAGATCACTAGAAGTGATCACAACTTATAGCCTTAACTGGCATACTTTATTATTTGCAGTAGTGAAGAATTTGTGGGTGTCATCCCCACCATATTTTTTACCTTCTAACAAGGTTTTCTGCGTAACCAAAATTTTTGTGTTATGTGATTGAATTTTTTTTTTTTCATGCATTTTACACTTACAAGTCATTTGAACGAATGTTGCAAATAATGGATTTAGTTGGATAGATCAGTTACTACTATTTGTAGATTGAGTATTCAGTAAAAAGTTTTTGAGGGTACTGATTCACCCCTCCACTCTCAGTCCTGTATCTTTCCATTCCAAAAATTGGTATTAGAGCTAGATCTCTTATTGGAAGGTTTAACCATTGAAGAGGAAAGATATAAATATGGAGAGATAAAAGGTGGACAAGACTATAGAAAATCAAAAGATTCAGATGTAGATTCTTGTTGAGCAATACAGACAAGCTAAGGATGCATTGAAAAAGTTACTAGTTCAGAGAAAGAACATGGCGATTCTAGAAAGTGAGACTGACTATCATGAAGAAGATATTGATGATCTATTCCAATTTAGGTAGTATTTCTAACAATTTTGAAAGTGCAATTTTTGATTTATCTGAGAAAGTTCTTCATTTGACTGAACAAGTGAAAGCCCTGCAGATCAGTCAAGAGACATAAATGGTCTGAATGATTGATGTGATGAACAATGCTATACAAGCTAAACAAAAGAGAAATTTGGTTTTTGAAGATAGAAGACAAATGAATGAACAACTACAAGTGAAGGAAATTGAGATACTGAGACTTACCGATCACCACTTTGAAATATCCAATCAGATGATTGTTGTAAGCTAGGAGATCAACTGAGTGATTAATGAGTTATGAAGGAAACTTGAAGATATTGGAGTACTCAGGGAAGAAAATGAAAAACTAAGAAATGAAGTGACGATGCACCAATGACATAATGAGATGATGAAAAAGGTTGAAGATAGTTCTAATAAAATTGATTATTTTCTTATTAGTCAAAGAGGACTTGGAAGTACTACTAGATTCAGCTACACCGAGCAAGGAAAATCATCTAAAAAATTTAAATAGATGAATAACAACTAGAATTAGAGACCTAAGACACTAACATGCTATCACTATGGTAAACTGGGCCACACTTTAAATGTTTGTAGGAGTAAAGCACAAGGTAAACCTAAAATGACTCCTATATTTAATGGTCATTGTTATAATTGTAACAAGTTTGGACATCAAGTATATCAATGTAGATCTAAGTTGAATAGGAATCCTAACAAAGCCTACATGGAGAAACACTATCACACTTGCAACATGCATGGACGCACCTTACAATAATGTAGAACAAAGATGAAGCAAGTCTAGACACCAAAAGGATAGAATAAATCCTATCAACCGAGAAGACAAGGTAATGCTTACACTTGGGTTAACTGTATAGTATGTGAAAGGTATGGACATATTGCAGATAATTTCATGAGGAAGAGATGGGCTGGAAAATCTTGAAGTTGGACAAGAACTAGTATGGCATGTTTACACTGTCACAAAGTTGGTCACCTAAGTAAAGATTACAAAGACTGAGCACTAGAAGAACAAGTTTTTGAGAATGGAAATACAATTGCAGATATCATGAGAATAACAATCACTATATGGAGAAAAGCATCAAATGATAATGTTGAGTCAAGAAATGCAGTTGATGAAACCTCATACATTGGATTGGGTGACATTGGCACCTCCACCTAAGCTGAAAAAGGTATGTATGGAACTGATATTTTAAGTTGATCATATTTTACATACAGTTCCCTATATTAGATGTGCCCATACCAAATCCACATGAATTGAGATGCATTATGGTTTCAAAAGTTTTGGACTTTAAAGAGTTTACAGTCGGTATATGCTAGACCGAGTAAGAAGTTACCTATCGGCAACTATTATGTAAGGTTAACTGAGTATCAGTATTAACTGAGTGAAAATTTATATGTTAACTAAGTTGTTATTTTTTGGTACTCACTGATTTTGACAGTTATCGTAGAGCTATGAGTAGGTTGAGCATTTATTGCAAAAAGTTTTGAGTGAGAATGTGAAAAATTTATAAATACATGATGAACTTAGTTCATTTTTCACCAGTGTTTATGAAGAGTGAAAATTTTCTAGAGTGATTTCAAGAAAAGGATTTTTAGAGTATTTGAGCATAGTTTCAAAGTCTTCTGAGTGATTTTGTCGACATTTTTCTGTAAGTTTTGTTATTACCGAGTTGTTCATACTTGTACTTACCAAAATCATAAATTAAGAAATCATGGCATCCACATCAAAGGTGAAAATGTCTAATTTTGCAAAGGAGGAAGAATTCAATCTTATTGTTTCTACAACATATAATGAACCCCGATACAAACTTCATCCTAAAGTTTCATAAAAAATTGATCGAATGGGAGCCTTCTCAAGTATACCACCTAGGGTACTACTGGTCAAGGATGTATGCCCATACATTCACTGCAAGATAGGAGAAATTGAAGATTTTAACATGTATACAACTTATCAGAAGCTATGTGGAGAAGATGGAAAATTGAAATCCAATTACAAGCAACTAGAAGTACTAGGTCTGGTGAATGCCCTAAATTTTTTGAAAGACTTCAAGAGTGAATGGATTAGGATTGTTCTCAGTCAGTTTCATGATAGAAAGTTTTGGTTGGATGAGCCCGTTAAAATAACTAAGAATATGATTCATGTTGTCACCAAGTATCCTACCACTGATAAGGCAAAAGCATTTTGCAGTGCATCTAGGGCATAAATTGAGAAGAGCATGAGAGCTAAGTGGGATGACCAAGCTATGAAGATTAACATAATCAAGGACCCAGAGGTAAAATTTGCATATCATGTCATAGGTTATAAGATTTATCAATCGAGAAGATTGAATAGTGTGCCATGTGGAGCCATTGATATAGCATTCAAAATGGTCAAGAAAGGTTTTTAGTTGGACCTCTCCGAGCTTCTTTTGAAACAGATTGAAGAGAACATGAAGACAATATGGTCAGTGAAGTCTAATACATGTAAGTTTGGATCCCTACTAATTTGCATATTCTTCTATGTGCAAAGATTTTTTTTCCATTGGTTGGTAATATAGAATGGTCAACTGAGAAGATAGTCATAGTGCAAATTACATATTTGATTAAGGGCTTGGAAAATAATCTTAATAGTATTTTAGATAGTTATTTTGAGAAATTGAAAGGCAGAATGAATTCTTGGAGTAGAATTCCAAGGTAACTAGTAGAAGATTATGAATAGGAACATTGTTTTCTAGTTGACACCAGTCACACATTGATTAAGGCTATGGAGCCTAGGACAAAATGGTTAGCCCCTATGGGATATGAAATGGACATTGACTTTTCTCCCAAATCAATAAAGGATTTATTAGTTGTACCTAAGGATGTTGATGCAAAAAGGTTTGGAACCTATGAATAGGCCAAGACAAGAATTAAAACAGGCCTAGTTATCGATAAAATAATAAAGAACTCAAAGAAAATGATGAAAAATCTAGTAAAGAAATTTGGTGATGATGTTGAATCATCTGAAAGTACACTAGTTGAGGTAGAAACTTAAGGTTAGTTACTTATTTCTAACAAACCACATGATAGTGAGGAAACCAAGTCAAACAATGATGTAGACTCTACACTAGTTTCTCCTTCCCCCAATCCAAAGAAGAAGTATTTAGAAGTGAAGACAAGAGAAAGAACATGGTCAACAACTACAGCTTCACCTCCACCAAAAAAAGGAGTTGTGAAAATATCAAGGCCAATTGTAGCAACACCGACAAAGACATACAAAAAGAGAGGTACTAAATCTACTACTAAGGCCCCTAAGAAAAGAAGAAAGTTAATTAGAGGAAAAGATTATTTAGATGATGATGAAGATGATAATGATCAGTTCAAAGTTGTTGTAAATAAGAGTCGATCAATTGATGAGGTTGTTAGTAATAAAAGTCCATAATGCAACTAAGAGGTGGGGTGAATCAGTTGTATAATAGAATATTAAACTTTAAACTTTAAGCTCATCAATATCAGAAATAATCAACACAATTAATGCCAAAAAAATAATACAATATTTTGGTCTTGGGTAAACCTTGTTAAAGGTAAAAACCCCGGTGGGAATTAGCACCCACAAATGATGTACTGAGACTATAGTAATCCTTGTTAGAAGATATAGCCCTGTTAGGAGCTTATTGAAACATTACAATACATAGTCCTTCTTAGAGGATAGACCCTATTAGGAGTCAAGAACAATAGAGGGCTCACTACCCAAGGCTCACTACCCAAAGAAGGTTAAATCCACCTTCAAAACTCACTAGATCACAACTAGTGTATATGAAGAAATACACAATCTTTTGAACTGTTTGACATCAACTATTTCCAATGAAGTCCACTAGTAAACCTCTACTCTACATGTAGCAGACACAAGCTCATAGCTTTCACAACCTCTCTATATCACATATATTCCATCCATATCTTTTCCAAAGAAAAGACCTTTCATTTATACCTTATTACATTTTACAAAGATCAGGTCGGCCCATAAGGCTTTCCTAATTACAAAAAATTACATAAAACCCTTGCTAAGATACACAATATTTAAAACAAGTTTACAATTATTACATTACAATAATTAAGGACTGACATCCTTGATTTGTGCTTGCTAAACAAAACACACGCTTCATTCCCTGAGTCAGCTTCAGAATAAGCCATTGCCAAAGCACACACTATGGATGACATCGCCAATCACTCCATACCTTGCACTGACCAATGAACATCCATCAGTACCTCTTCCATCATCCTTCAAGTTCACATAACTTGAATCCAGTTCCTCTGAAAGATATATCAAAAACTCAGAGACTAACTCTGTCAATTCTCACTGTCATGGTCCAGTGACCAGTCTTTACCAAAGTAGTTGTAACTCTCTTAATATGCAATACCTAACGATACAATCATAGATATAAGAACAAAACATTCACCTAAAATCTCATCTGACTTCACAGCATCTGAAACATCTGCACACTAACCGTACACCATGATTACCATTCAGGTTCCTTCATAAAAGCATATGTTGACATCAGTGACAAAACACAAATGACAATAGTATGAGTGCCCATTCAGTAACACACTGATTAAACATATTACATGTCTCAATAACCACCCATGCATTATCAATATCCAATAATCTCCCCCTTTGGCATTAATTTCAACAGATGGGAAAATCTTATCCCAAAGTTATATCAATCCAAAGTCCTTCAACTGAACAATCTCCCCAAACAGTAGATATTTTCTCATAGAAACACTCCCCCTTTGACAGTAATTGAAAAGGGTTCCATGAGCCTTCAAATTCCTTCACAAATAAACTTTCTTCCACAATCACTCCCCCTAAGGAGTAGATCCCTACATCTAGTCCAGAAAATGATGAGGCTCTGAACACTTCTAGACTGATGCATCTTTGCATCATTTAGTTTAGACTAGGAGGGACCTGAACCCCTAGCATACCTCTGAGATATTCAAAGGTATCTTTTAGTAGTGGCTTTGTAAAAATGTTTGCAATCTACTCTTTTATACTGATATATTCTAGCTTGATTTCTTTTTCTACCACCTTGTCTCTCAAGAAGTGATACTTGATAGAAATGTGTTTAGTTTTAGAGTGCATCACCGGATCCTTTGACATGTTTACTATGCTGGTGTTATCACAATGGATAACCATAGGCTCATTAAAAGTTATTCTAATGTTTGTCAGCTTTTTTTTCATCCAAACAATCTGAGTGCAATTTATAGCAATAGTGACAAACTCTGATTCAGTAGAAGATTGTGCAATACAATCTTGTTTCTTACTTAGCCAAGAAACCAACTTTTTCCCAAGGAAAAATGGACCACCACTGGTACTTTTTTTGTCATCAATATTTCCTACCCAATCAGTGTTAGTATAAGCATGAAGTTCAAATATATCATTCCTATCATACCATAAACCATAATCTATGGTTCCTCTGAGATACCTTAGTATTCTTTTCATAGTAGCTAGATGAGTCTCTTTGGGTTCTGCCTGATATCTAGCCACAATTCCAACAACATTAGCAATATCTAGTCTGGTGTGATTTAGATATTGTAGTCCCCCAACCATGGACCTATACAAATTCTAAAAACCATATTTTGATTCATCGTCATTTTTTAGCTTGTTTCCAATCACGATAGGTGTTCCTACTGGTTTACAATCTTCCATACTGAATTTCTTAAGCAATTCTTTGAGATACTTGGTCTGAGAAATAAAAATGCCATTCTCATTCTAAGTTATTTGCAATCCAAGGAAGAATTTCATTTCACCTATCATGGACATCTCAAATTCACTTTCCATTTCTTTAGAAAACTTCTTACATAGATCATCATTACCTCCAAAGATAATGTCATCCACAAATACTTCTACTATCAGGATTCCATCTTCAGTTGTTCTTAAGTACAAATTATTGTCTACATTACCTTTTCTGAATCCAAGTCCAAGTAGATACTTGCCCAACCTTGCATACCAAGCCCTAGGAGCGTGCTTCAACCCATACAGTTCTTTCTTCAATTTTCACACCATGTCTTTGTCTTCGCATAGAGGAAATCCATCTAGTTATTCTATGTATACTTCTTCAAGATCTCCATTCAAAAATGAAGATTTAACATCCATTTAATACACTTTGAACTTTTTGTGTACAACATAAGATATAAATAATCTTACTACCTCTATTCTAGCAACAAGAGCAAATGTTTCTTCAAATTCTATGCCTTCTTGCTGTGAGTATCCCTTACACACTAGTCTTGCTTTGTTCCTTACAATTGTTCCTTCTTCATCCATTTTGTTTCTAAAGACCCATTTTCTTCCTATAACATTTTTATTTTTAGGTCTTGGAACCAATTCCCAAGTATTATTTTTCTTTATCTGATCCAATTCTTCTTTCATGGCATTTATCCAAGATCCATCCTTAAAGGCTTCATCTGTAGTTTTTGGCTCAACTTGAGAAATCAAACAAATTTTTTCTCTAACTTTAGATCTAGTTAGTACTCCCTGACTGGTATTGCCAATAATTTGATTTTTAGGGTGGTTATTTTTTACATACCTTGGATTTTTAGGAGTTTTAGTAGTCTTTCTTGTATCATCACAAGCCTCTTTTTCACTTTCTTCCTCAACAATTTCTTCTTCTTCAGTAGCAATAGTGGTTTCTTTCACTTCCGATATCTGATTGTTGTCATACATTCTTTCTTGTATCTGAAATTTTTCATCTATTCTTACATTGTTACTTTCAACTATCTTCCTTAATCTCAAATTGAAACATTTGCATTCCTTTCTTTTAATAGAGTAACGAAGGAAGATACCTTCATCACTTCTAGCATCAAATTTCCCTATCACATCATCCCTCTTGATATAACATTTGCTACCAAAAATTCTTAAATATTTTATAGTAGGAGTATGATCAAACCATAGTTCATAGGGAGTCTTACTTGTTCCATCTCTGATTTAAATTCTATTTAATGTGTATACTGTTGTTCCAACAGCCTCTCTCCAATGTACATGAGATACATTTCCTTCAATTAGCATTGTCCGGGCAGCATCATGTATAGTTTTGTTTCTTCACTTTGCTATCCCATTTTGTTGTGGAGTCCTAGGAGTAGATGTTTGTCTTTTTATACCATGCTCTTCACAATATGAATTAAATAAATCTAATGTAAACTCTCCACCTTTGTCTAATCTTAAACACTTTGTTTTTAGTTCTAATTCATTCTCTACTTTTTCTCTAAACAACTTGAATTGTCAAATGCTTCTGATTTTTCTCTCAAATAAGTAACCCACATCATTCTAGAAAAGTCATCAAAAAAGAGTATAAAATACCTTTCACCATAGTATGAATTTGTTCTTGTAGGTGTGCATAGATCTGTATGTACTAGATCCAACTTTCCTTTTGATGTAAATGTTTTTCTTTTATGGCTACTTTTAGTTTTCTTTCCCATAACACATTCTCTGCATATAGTGTTAGAAGGTTTCACAATCTTCGGTAGATCTCTTATTGCATTTTCCATACTTGCCTTCACAATGTTATCAAAGTTAACATGAAATTTTTTTCTATGCCATAACCAACTATCATCTACCTTCACAACAAAACAAGAGGCTCCAAATGTGTTTAGTTCAAATACATTACCTCTAGATCTTGAACTGGTAGCAATCAGTTTTCCTTCCTTGCTTCTGATAAAGCATTTACCATTAACAAAAAATTAACTAAATTTTTTTTTCAATTAACTATCCTATTAGCACCAGTAAAAAATTTCATGGCTACATATCCTTTTTCCTTGTTTCTGGTTTAAACCCTAGGTGAAAATTTTGAAAATCTAGCCATTGTAGTGAAAAGCCCTAAAATGCTCTGGCCTTGTTCTAATTTTGTGTTACTTTATTCAGGCCACTTAAAACTCTAAAACACATGTCCTAAATTGTTAACTTCTTTGTCGCATGATCACGTGAACCTTTTTCATGTTATGTGATCTTGTGACTAAAGGTTTTATTTTCGAGCCCCATTTAATATTTGTTGCTTTTCCTAAGTCTCCCCGATTGATCTTTCCTAAGTCTACAAGCCTGGCGGTGTTTTAATTTTTCCTAAGTCAGTGCCTTAATTTTTCCCATGTTTTTGGCTTAATGTTTCCCAAGCCCAGTCTCTCTGACAACATCTCAATCTGATGGTTGTCATTAAAGCACAAGGGATGTGTCAGAGCTATGTGAAATCGTGATGGCCGTTGATTCTCTTTATGACATAGCGCTTCAAATTGTGGGTCCAAGGTGAAATGTAGGTACAAATGGTGGTTTCTGATTGGTCCATGTATTAATACATTGGTAGTTGTCAGTGGGACCTAGTTTTCAAGTTTGTCAAAGGGTCCTGACATTGTCAGAAAATCAACGATGTGAGTATGACCTTATGGAATGTGTCAGAGGTTTAAGATCATGCGACAATTGTTGATTCTACATTTTTCAGAGGGGATAAAGTGTAGCAGGTCTAGATGCTAGGTGTGCTTATTTTTCATTATCTGATTGGTCCACTTTGTGTGACTGGACATCTTGTCAGTGGGACCTAGTTGCTGACATGTTTTAAGGGCCCTGACATCCACAGAGGATCTACAATTGGCATTTCTCATGGGATTTGTCAGAGCCATGAGATCTTGCACCAGCCATTGATTTTTCTTTTTCTCAAGCATTGATGAGGGTGGGTCCTATTTGTCAGAGGGAGTTGACGTGTGTGTTTTTCATTGGTGTTGACTATTGGCGTGGACATGGACTTTTCAGGGTTTTATGACTGTTGTAAAGATTAACGTAAGTTGCCCAATCTACCAGGAAATAAAGGGATCTATGGTCACATTTTAAACTGGAGCTTGTATCTGTTGTTTTTCAAATTCAAATTGTTTCTGGAGGGTTTGGAGACAATGCACCAAATGAGGCCATTTTACAGGACCATTTTTTATCGTTCCAGCTTAGTTGTGGGTGAGATTTCATGAGGAGGGTCCTGGTGGTTGTTCCAACATGAATATTTGTGTCCTTGGGCTAGTACAAGGTCAAATCTATTGCAGAATTTGATGATTATGTTTGATCTTACTTGCCTTGCACTTGGAGAATGTCTTGTCTAGCTTTCATTCTTTTGGTTGGGTTAGGTAGTTTTGAAATTGTTGCTTTGAATGATCATTAGTGCTTGTTGCAATCCTTGAGATAAAAGGATTTTTCATGATCATTCAAAGACATTGGGAGTTAGGTGTTCAAAAAATTTTGCTTGGTGAGCCCTATTCTCAGTCAAGGGTTTGTAATAGTTTTTTATTCAATGTTTGTTGATAAAAGAAGAAAGTTGCAGGCCTAAGCTGTAGTTTGCAAGTAGGGTGTCTTGTGATTCATTGTATACATAGAAGGAATTCATCATACTTAATATAAATATTTGATTCTTATCTCTCCTTTGTGTCAAGTCAAGTAAGCTTTGAGTTTTATAGCTCATTACATATTGTTTCTATGTATGTATCTTCATTCTTGAGTTCTGATCTAGGATTGGATTAAACTATGCTCTAGATGGGATATGGGTTTTCCCTTGTCTATGTAAGGATTTTTTATAAGCAGTAAATATTAGGATAAATATATTTGATGAAGGATGCTCCCCTTAATACCATAAACACATAACAGAAATAGAGAAACAACAACAACAATATGCAAGAATAGAAAATTGGCTTCTTATTATCTCCACAAATGTGGAATTACAAACTTTTAGAATTACAATATGCAAAGCCACATGGGCATTCCCTTACAATATTCTATAGGACAAAGCCTTGAATCAATACCCAGATCTACTACCTAGAACTGTCCTAGACAACACTACGGGCCCTCTTTATATAGGCATTTTCCACCACCCGAGAAGGTTCCAGAAATTTAGCCCTTAGGGCCGACCAAACTTAGAATAATTTTATTTTTCAATTTATTACATCAAAGTCAGCTCAAAATAAATTTTGAAACCCAAACAAAAATTTTGAAGGAAAATTATTTTCTGCCATTTCAGGTGACCCAACTTCCAAAGACCATAAGTCATCACCAGTTGACCCGATTGACTATTATAACCCCCTTTCGAAAAGGCCACGAAGCACTCTACAGGCTTGACTAGCGCAAGCGTCTGTCACCCAAATTTTTAACCTCATCCAAGGCCTCTAAAGCCTTCAAAACTAAGTTCAAAGTTTCTATACCCTACTGCCAATACCGAAAATCTTTAATATCTTCAAAACTAGACTTGATCTAGCCATGAAACTTCATTGGCAGGCTGATATGACTGAGATGAACCTCCACATGTAAAATTAGAACATTCTGATATTTATGACCAACTTACTAAAAATAGAAAGTTTCCATAAATAGTAGCTATGCACAAGATAGCCCTTATTGAATACAAAAATAGAAATATTTTTGGGTGATGCAAGATTGCTCTTACACCCAGGATGCTCCTACATCAATATTTATGGCTATGAATTCTTAGGCATTCTCAAATTTGTGTGTCTTTATGTCTAAGCAACCTTGTCCAATGGATGAGGCTCTGGCCTAAATGAGTATTTCTCTTGTTAACATACTTTGGTTGAATTTATTCCATTCCAAATCTTGAAATCAATAACCTTTCTTAGCTTTAGGTCTTTGGTTGTATGGTTGTGTTACCCAGTAGTAATGGAGAATCAATGAATGTGAGGTTAGCATTTAGTACTTTCTTACTATCAATCTATTGTTGGGACCTAGTCTTTGGTGTGTGAAGTATAGTTTTCACTGGGTTAGGTGCACCCGCCTTGGTTCTGTAGAGCCAAAAGTGAAGAGGGCAGTCTTGTCCCTATAGTTGGTCCAATTACCCTAAGAATCTTATACATTTTGGAACTAACCAATCCTAAAATCAACCTGAGGATATATTGGTAGCCTAAGAGCATAAGCATCCATTTTGAACACCAACAAGATGGTGACTCTACTAGGGAAATGTTACACAAGTCTATAGTAACCAGTAGGTCATCATTGGAAGAAATAGGGTTATTCTTGTCCCTTGTCTTGTTAAGCTCATTTGGTTATTTGTTACTGAGGAAATAGTATTGTAAGATTCCCAATATACTTGGGTGGTGACTCAAACATCTCTGCAGTAGTGCTAATTAGTAGATTATTTATAAAATGAGTTACAGAGGTACTAGGTCTCGGAGAGAGGAGCATCTTGAAGATGGAATAGAAGAAGGTTTTCCAAGCTCTTCTAGGCCTAGTCAGACAAGGGGAGGAAAGAAGAAAAGAAATGTTTCTCATACTTGGAAAAATAAAAAGGATACAAGACAAGAAACTCAAACCAAGCCTAGTCAAGAAGAAAATATTTCAGAATATGAAGAGGCTATTGATTTGGGGTTGAACCAGTATGAGGATGAATTTCAAGTGGGAGATGATTTGTCTGAGACTACTCTCCCAGAATTAGAAGAAATCTTTGAAGAGCTCTATGAGTTGGAAAAAAGAGTCCAAGAGCAAGTTGTTGTCAAGCAACAAAGAGAGAAAGACAAAGAAGATAGAGTAAGACAAGCCATGATAAGGGTTGATCAGCTAAAGAGGCAGTTGTTAGATTTGGAGGCAATTAATTTTGTCCTAGAGCCTAAAAGAGTAGAAGAATAACCTATTATGTAGAGAATGCATGAGATAACTAGGCCTAGGGATAAAGGAAAACAAAAAGCTATTGGAGTTCAAATCAATGAACAAGTTCATGTGGAAAACCCATTAGAGAAAGGGTTGAGATTAGATGCACACCTTGAGAAGGCTAGAAAGGAAAAAGAAATATTAGATAAAGAATTAGAGAAGGCAGAATTGGAGGCCATTGCTGCAAAAATAAGGAAGAAGATTGATTTTCTCAAGCATACCTTAGGACCTTCAAATGTTGCTGCTTCCTTTTTGGGACAAGGTGGAAATCATGGTAACCTTGCAACTCAAACAAATGGTATTCCAAGTGCTACTAAAATTTCATCTGGTTCAAACACAAGGACATCTACATCTCAAGGAATGGACCCACCTCAAGGAGTTCCTATTCATGAAAGGTACAAACAGCTTATCTTTTTTGTTATTCCTAGTTATCCTAATGTAATTCATAATGAAATTAGAAAGAAGCTCCCAAAGTTTGCTAGGAACAATGTCATCACATGTGAGGAACATCTAAAAATTTTCATGGATATAATAGATGATTATAATTTTGAGCCTGATGATGTTGTAATGAAGTTTTTTGTATAGTCTCTGACCGAGGATGCTAGGGACTAGTTTAGAGGATTTCCCCATGCTAGTATAGGATCTTGGAATGAATTTAGGAATTGTTTCAAGGAGCATTATGGAGATAAAACAAATGAGGGTTTTATCTTGAATGAATTCAATAATGTAAAGAAAAATTAGAATGAAGAGGTCCTTGAATTTAATATAAGATTCCAAAAGGCTATGCATAGGCTCCTGCAAGTTATCATATTAGATGATAGGGTGTGTCTTGTGACATACATAAATGATTTTGATGCAAAGATGGGTTATCTTTTAAGGGATAAGAACCCTAGAAATCTTAGGGATGCTTACAAGTTGGCTATCAACATAGAAAGTAATAGAAGAATATCAGGAAAATTAGGGAGAAGAGATGATTATAGGCCTCAAGTGCAAAATAAGAAAGAGATAGGAAGGTCTGCTAATTTTAAGCCAAAGGAGGAGGATAATCTGAAGTAGATTCTAAGTGATTTAGAGGATCTAAATCCCAATGAAAAAAGAAACAATAGGGTTGTAAGAAATGACTGACCTATTTCAAGTAATTTTAGCAAGCAACCAAGAATGCAGAATTACCCATACAATACTCAGTGGAAGGATGGCAAGCCAATTTTTCCAGTTAAAAGGGATAGGCCTAATGATAGGATTTTTGATCCTTTGCAAAGAAATTTAGTTAAGATGAATGATAATATCCCCTAGTGTATTGCTTGTCAATCTCCTCATAGTCCAGAGCATTGTGTTATTACTCTGAATTTATCTGAGAATCAAGAACAGGATAAGCAATATGATCAGAGTGGTTGTGCAATGAATTCTTCATATGCATGGGATGAGGTTGACTCTACTGATAATGAGGAAGAAGAATTTGATGATGTTGGATGTGGTGCAGGAAAGTGTGAGGAACATGTTTCCTTAAGGAGACCCTTTGATAAGGAAATTGCTCAAATCACTGCAGACATGGTCACTCAAGCTAGAAGCAATTATAATTTGAGAAATAGGATAGTTGGAAGCCCAAATGGTAAGCCAAGTAGCATGTTTATCAAGAAATCAGAAAAGAGTACACAACAACATGAGGAAAAGGAGAAAGATGTTGGTGTTGTCAGTAAGGTTAAATTAAAAAAGAAGATGGGACCTACTGCAATACCTCAAGGTAAAGCAAAGACATCAGAACTAATTGTTCCCATACCTCAGAAGGATGATGAGTTTCTACACAAAGGTAAATCTAAATTGACTATCCAAAAGGAAGATAAAGATGTCACTGAGATTAGGGAAGACATGGGCAACCATACATATGTTCCCATTGATATGACTAAATTGATTTCACAAATAACTGTCAAAGTTCCACTTTTGGATATGATGAGGATAGAAGAGCACAAGGTCAAGGCCTTGGATTGGGTAAATGGTGCCTCTTCTATAAAAGTCCAAGAAATGAATAGAGGTGACAAGCATGTGGCTTCTTTGGATGACACACCTGACAGTAAAAATGAAGAAATTGTCTTTGAGATCCCTCAGATATTTTTGAATGCAAATGTTGTAAATGATGCATCAGGGACAGTTGATCCTTTTTTCTTGTCCCTTATGATCAATTAAAAATTATTGAAGAATTGCATGATTGATTCTAGAGCATCAAACACTGTGATGCCTATAGAGATCATGAAGTCACTAGGACTAAAGGTTGATACACCTCATGGGAGATGCCAAGCTATGGACTCGAGAGAAGTGCCAGTTATTGGTACCATTAAGGGTTTGCCTTATAAATTAGCAACATTTCCTGACAAACAATTAACTATGAGTGTTCTTGTAGTTGATATTCCTCCTCAGTATGGAATGCTATTATCTAGAAAATGGAGTGCTTCTATGGGAGGAAATATTCAATGTGACTTGTCTTTTGCTACTTTTAGCATTGAAGGAGAAAGTGTGAAAGTTTCAAGGGAAGATAGAACTCCACATATGATTGAGGAGGATGAAGATGACAATATGAATTATTTTTTTGACACTGACATTGGTTCTTTCCAAGTTCAGGAGAGAGAGGTGCAAGAAAAGGTCAGGCCTATCTTTTTGGCTGATGATGAAAATAACATGGCAGAAGGTAATGTCTTATGGACCCTGTATTTTGATGGAGAAAGTTCAAAGGAAGGTGCCGGAGTAGGAGTGATATTGATATCCCCAATTGGTAAGACTTTCAAGTTTTCTTTTACTCTCTTGTTCCTTTGCACAAATAATGTTGTTGAATATGAGGCCCTACTAATTGGTTTGAGACAAGCATCAAAACATAGAATCAAACATCTTAGGGTGATTGGTGATTCTAAGTTAATAATTTCTTAGATTAGATCAAAGTATGCATCAAAGAATCAAAGGCTAAAACAATATAGAAATGTTGTTTGGGATGAAATTGAAGGTTTCAGTGCCTTTGGTATTGATTGGGTGGATAGAAGCCAAAATAGGATGGCTGACTTATTGGCAAACATAGCTTTGAGGCTAGAGGATATTACCTTTGTAGGGATATCCAGGATTGAGTGTAAGTCTAGGCCTTCTATCCCAGACAATGTTGAGAATTGGTAGGTATTTTCTGATGAGCAGGATATACTAAGGTTTTTGCAGTGTGATTCTCATTTTGATGGTCAGGAGATGGATTTTAGCACTTATGTTGACATCAAAAATGGAAAAGAAAATGTTCTTGGGAAGGAAGTTTTTCAATTAAGGTCAAATAGGATCCCAAGGGGATTGGTTTCTCTTGAGAGAGCATTTGATGATAAAGAAAGGACTTGTTTTCCATAATTGTTTATAAGATAAATGATTTGGAGGAAATAAATTTAGGAACAAGTCAAGTGCCCAAAAATGTTTACATAGGTAAATGTTTATCCTAAAGAACTAGGAATAATCTGATTGATCTTCTCAAAATATTTAGACATGTCTTTGCATGGTCTTATGATGATTTGAAAGCCTATGGAGAGGATCTATTCCAGCATGAAATACCATTGAAGGAAGGAACTAAACCTTTTAGGCAAAAGTTAAGGCCCATGAATCCTACCTTGCCACCAAAAATGAAAGATGAAATCAAAAGGATGATGGATGCTGGCTTCATCAAGCCTGTCAAACATTCTACTTGGGTGTCAAATTTGGTTCCAGTCAGAAAAAAGAATGGTGACATTAGGTTATGTGTTGATTTTAGGAATTTGAATGTTAATTCTTTGAAGGACAATTATGGTTTTCCTAATATGGAAAATATGCTGTAGAAGGTTACTAGATCAGAGTTAATGTCCATGATGGATGGTTTCTCTAGATATAATCAGGTCATGGTCAAGGAGTCAGATCAATTCAAGACTGCATTCACTACCCCTTGGGGAACATATGTTTATGTTAGAATGTCTTTTGGTCTGACAAATGTAGGAGCTACTTTTCAGAGAGCTATGGATGTGGCCTTTGCATACTTCATAAAAAAATTTCTAGTGGTATATCAGGATGACCTCATAGCATATTCAGATAAGGAAAGTCAACATTGTGAGCATCTTGAGAAAATTTTTATTAGGGCTTTTGAGTATGGGATTTCTTTGAATCCAAAGTAGTGTTCTTTTGGTGTTGTTGAAGGAAAGCTCTTAGGAAATATTGTGTCCAAGGATGGAGTGATAATTGACCTTGAAAGGGTTATGGATATAGACAAGCTTTCACCACCTAGAAATGTTAAAGGAATATAGTCTTTCTTTGGGCAGGTAAACTTTCTAAGGAGATTTGTTACAAATTTTGCAGAAATTAGTATCCCTATCTTTAGAATGTTGAAAAAAGAAGCAAATATTGAATGGAATGAAGAAGCAGATGAATCTTTTAGAAGTATTAAAAAGGCCATCAAAGATGCTCCTATTTTGAGGACACCTAATTATGGTAAGCCCATGTAGATTTTTTCTTTTGCTTCTTGTCATATAGTTGCAGCAGTTTTATTGCAGAAGAATTCAGATGGATATGAACAACCTATATCATTTTTTAGTAAATCCCTACAAGCAGCAAAATTGAAATATGATATTACTGAGAAACATTCTTATGCCTTAGTTAAAGTAGTCAAGGCTTTTAGATGTTACCTTGTGGGAGCTAAGGTGGTTGCTTATGTTCCTAGTGCTGCAATTAAGGATATATTGGTGCAACAAGAAATCTCAAGAAAAAGATGTAGATGGATCAATAGGATCCAAGAATTTAATATCGATATCCAGATTAGAAAGTTGGTAAGAGGCTTAGGTCTTGCAAAATTAATGGCACAAAGCAATTTAATTGAAAATCATGTGAATATGTTAGAAGAAGAACAAAGGCCATATATTTGTGATATGGATTATTGTGACTGGTATAAAGATGTTATTTGTTACTTGTAGAAATTGATCCTTCCCCCTAAGATGGATGAAAATAAAAGGAGAACTATCAAATTGCAATCAGCAAGTTATGCCATTATACATGGTAAGTTGTGGTGGAGAAGCAATGAAGGAGTATTGCTAAAGTGCATAGACCATGATAGGTATAATCTCTGTTAAAGGAAATGCACCAAGGTGTGTGTGGAGGACACTATATGGTAAAGACCATAGCTCACAAGATCCTTAGATCTAGATTTTGGTGGCCTACAATTTTTAAGGATACACATCAGTTTGTAAGAAGGTGTGATGCATGTCAAAGATTTGCTGGAAAGTTGAAGTTTAATGGAAATTTGCCACTCCGACCTATTGCAGTTCAGGCTCCTTTCCAAAAGTGGGGTATTGACTTTATTGGAGAAATTCCAAACAAATATAGTGGTGGACATTCTTATATACTATTGGCAATAGACTATTTTACCAAGTGGGTTGAATCTATCCCTACTAGAAAGGCTACTAGCAAAGTGGTAGCAGACTTTGTGATGCAGAACATCCTTACCAGGTTTGGTTTCCTAGAGGTTATTGTGGTTGACAATGCAATGTGCTTTAGATCACATGAATTTAGTGATTTTTGTTAGCAATATGGGATACACATTTCATTTTCTTCCCCATATCATCCACAAGGAAATGGCTAGGCTGAGTCCAGTAACAAAAGTCTGATTAAGATTCTCAAGAGAGTGTTGGACAAGAACAAGAAAGCCTGGAACTCAAAGTTATAGTGGGCACTATGGGATGATAGGGTAACTATAAAGAAGGCCATAGGTTGTGCTCCATTTGATTTGGTATATGGAATAAGTGCTAGATTGCCTCAAAATAATCTATTGCAGATGTATATGTTTATTCAAGCATATGATGAGGACCTAAATGATGAGATGAGAGTAAGAATGGATGAGTTGATCCAGTTGGAGGAGGTAAGGAGAGATGCACATGAAAGAAATGAAACATTATAGAGGTAGTGTAAGAATTTGTTTGATAGAAGGGCTACTCAAAGGATTTTTGAATTTGATGACCTTGTCCTGATGTGGAATGCAAGGTTAGAAGATAAGGGGAAGCATGGAAATTTTGATCCAATTTGGTTGGGCCCTTATCTTATTGAAAGCAAATGGGGGATAGATTCATATGTCCTAAAGGATTTAACTAGTGGTAATTTGGAATTTCCTATTCATGGACAATTCCTAAAGTTTTACTTCTCTTGAAGTATCTTTTCCATGAGTAGTAGTTTAGGTTTTCCCCTGTACAGTCATCTATTTTTGCTTTTTGGGTCAAAGTTTTGGTTTGGTCTACTCTTCCAAGAGATTCTAGCTTGCTCGTTGTATCTACAGGAGATACACATCCCTAAGTATGAGCCATTGTTAGCACTGGTAAAAATTTTCATGGCTGTATATCCTTTTTCCTGGCCTCTGCATCCTTTTTCCTTGTCTTTGCTTTAAACCCTAGGTGAAAATTTTGAAAATCTAGCCATTGTAGTGAAAAGCCCTAAAATGCCCTGGCCTTGTTCTAATTTTGTGTTACTTTATTCAAGCCACTTAAAACTCTAAAACACATGTGCTAAATTGTTAACCTCTTTTTCACATGATCACGTGAACCTTTTTCATGTTATGCAATCTTGCGACTAAAGGTTTTATTTTCAGGCCCCTTTTAATATTTGTTACTTTTCCTAAGTCTACAAGCCCAGTTGTGTTTTAATTTTTCCTAAGTCAGTGCCTTAATTTTTCCCATGTTTTTGGCTTAATGTTTCTTGGGCCCAGTCTCTCTGACACCATCTCAATCTGACAGTTGTCGTTAAAGTGCAAGGGATGTGTCAGAGCTATGCAAAATCGTGACGGTCATTGATTCTCTTTATGACATGGTGCTTCAAACTATGGGTCCAAGGTGACACGTAGGTACAAATGGTGATTTCTGATTGTTCCATGTATTAATATGTTGGTAGTTGTCAGTGGGATCTCATTTTTGAGTTTGTCAGAGGGTCCTGACATTGTTTGAAAATCAACGACCAGTTTATGATCTTATGGGATGTGTCAGAGGTTTAAGATCATGTGAAAACTATCGATTCTACCTTTTTTAGAGGGGATAAAGTGTAGCAGGTCCACATGTGAGGTGTGCTTATTTGTCATTATCCGATTGGTCCACATTGTGTGACTAGAGATGTTGTTAGTGGGACCTAGTTGCCAACATGTTTTAAGGGCCCTAACATCCGCAGAGGATCTATGGTTGGCGTAAGCTCTCATGGGATTTGTCAGAGCCATGAGATCTTGTGCCAGCCATTGATTTTGCTTTTTCTTAGGCA
This sequence comes from Chamaecyparis obtusa, assembly GCA_027943335.1. NCBI lineage: Eukaryota > Viridiplantae > Streptophyta > Pinopsida > Cupressales > Cupressaceae > Chamaecyparis > Chamaecyparis obtusa. The sequence continues at coordinate 793,157 of BSBK01000708.1, forward strand.
CTGATGAGTGTGGGTCCTGTTTGTCAGAGGGAGCTAACATGCATGTTTTTCATTGGTGTTGACTGTTGGCATGGACATGGAATTTTCAGGGTTTCGTGATTGTTGTAAAGATTAACATAAGCCACCTGATCTGCCAGGAAATAAAGGGATCTACAGTCATGTTTTAAACCGGAGCTTGTATCCATTGTTTTTAAAATTCAAATTGTTTTTGCAGGGTTTGGAAATAGTGCGCCGAATGAGGCCGTATTATAAGACCATTTTTTATCATTCCAGCTTGGTTGTGGGTGAGATTTTATGAGGAGGGTCTTGGTGGTTGTTCCAGTGTGAATTTTTGTGTCCTTGGGCTGCTATAGGGTTGGATCTATTGTAGAATTTAATGATTATGTTTGATCTTACTTGCCTTACGCTTGGAGCCTGTCTTATCTGGCTTTCATTCTTTTGGTTAAGTTAGGTAGTTTTGAAATTGTTTCTTTGAATGATCATCAATGCTTGTTGCAATCCTTGAGATAAAAGGATTTTTCATGATCATTCAAAGGCATTAGGAGTTAGGTGTTCAAAAACTTTTTCTTGGTGAGCCCTATTCTCAGTCAAGGGTTTGTAATAGTTTTTTATTCAGTGTTTGTTAATAAAAAGAAGAAAGTTGCAGGCCTAAGATGTAGTTTGCAAGTAGGGTGTCTTGTGATTCATTGTATACATAGAAGGAATTCATCATACTTAATATAAATATTTGATTCTTATCTCTCCTTTGTGTCGAGTCAAGTAAGCTTTGAGTTTTATAGCTCATTACATATTGTTTCTATGTATGTATCTTCATTCTTGAGTTCTGATCTAGGATTGGATTAAACTATGCTCTAGATGGGATATGGGTTTGCCCTTGTCTATGTAAGGATGTTTTGTAAGTAGTAAAGATTAGGATAAATATATTTATGGCTATGAATTCTCAAGTATTCTCAAATTTGTGTGTCTTTGTGTCTAAGAAACCTTTCCTAATGGATGAGGCATTGGCCTAAATGAGTATTTCTCTTGTTAACATACTCTAGTTGAAGTTATTCCATTCCAAATATTGAAATCAATAACCTTTCTTAGCTTTAGGTCTTTGGTTGTATGGTTGTGTTACCCAATAGTAATGGAGAGTCAATGAATTTGAGGTTAGCATTTAGTACTTTCTTACTATCAATCTGTTGTTGGGACCCAGTCTTTGGTGTGTGTAGTATAGTTTTCACTATGTTAGGTGCACCCGCCTTGGTTTTGCAGAGCCAAAAGTGAAGAGGGTAGTCTTGTCCCTATAGTTGGTCCAGTTACCCTAAGAATCTTATACATTTTGGAACTAACCAATCCTAAAATTAACCTGAGGGTATATTGGCAACCTAAGAGCATAAGCGTCCATTTTGAACACCAACATGTCCAACACTCAATAAGTTATGCTTCAATCCTTCAACTAGTAGTGCATTGTCTGTGTTAGTCTTCCCATCCAGATTGATGGATCGAACTCCTATGATGTACTTTGGGAGATTTTCCCCAAACCTTAAAACACCTCCATCATAATTTAATAATTTAACAAATTTATTCTTATCACCATTCATGTGATGAGAATATCCACTGTCAATTATCCATTCAATTTTCTTATCAACATGAGACACTAAAGCTTTTTCTTCATGAACTGGTTCATCTTTAATAGCAACAAATCCAATTTATTCATTTTCTAAATCATCATCATTAGAGATTCCTTCACTAGCATAATAAAATTATTTGTCTCTTCTAATCTTTGCATAATTAGGTTTTTATTTAGGAACTCTTGTAGGGCATCTAGATGTAAAATGACCTATCTTATTGCATGAAAAACATTTCAAAGGTAATTTTCCTTCAAATTTTACCTTACCTCTTTTCTCTCTTCTAGCAATCAGTGCAACAAGTTCTTCCATCTTCTTTTCTTCTTCCATTATCTTCTCCCATTCCTCAACATACTCACCAAGCTCTTCTTTCAGATCTTCTTTGCTTATGCTCTGAAGTGCAGATACTTTCTTATTTATGGATGCCCTAAATGCATATTCAAGTTTAGGTACTACTTCTCCTAATTTTAGAGCTTCAAATGTACTTAACTTTGTAATCAACATCTCTCTTCTAAAGTTTGGATTCAGGGGTATAGTTTCTTGAATTGACATTGCCTTGAATTTGTAAGTAGGAGTTAGAGATCTGAGAATCTTTGCAATGACTTCATCTTCATCATAAGTACCTCCATAATTTTTGACTCCAACTATAGCTTTTGTAACCCTTTGAACATAGGCTCTAATGCTTTCATCTTCATTCATTTGCAGTTTCTCCATCTTTGTTTGGTATACTTGTCTCATTTGTAGCTTCTCCATCACTTGTTTGGTATACTTGTCTCCTTCATAGAGTGCCTCTAGTCTATTCCAAATTTCATGTGTTGAATCTAGATCTTTAATTTTAGTAAACTCACCCTCAAATAGTGTGCTGATCAATGCTTCTCTTGTGACCATGTTGAATGAAAATAACTTCTTTTCATCTTCATCAGTTGTTTCCAAGTCATTCTCATCCTTTAGAGATTCCTTCTTCTTCACAATCATCTAGTAGTCTATGCCCATACATAGTAGATGTGTTTGCATCTTATTTTTCCAACTGTCAAATTTTTCAAGATCAAACTTAGGACTTTCCTTCCTATATAATGCCATTTCCAAGATCACCTCAAGCTATTAAGCTTTCTCTCTGAGGACCACAAGCTCTAATACCAATTGTTAGGAATAATAGTCTATTAAAAAGATATTAAACTTTAAACTTTAAGCTCATCAATATCAAAAATAATGAACACAATTAATGCCAACACAATAACACAATATTTTGGTTGTGGGGAAACCCTGTTAAAGGTAAAAATCCTAGTGGGAATTAGCACCCACAAATGATGTACTAAGAATATTGTAATCCTTGTTAGAAGATATAGCCCTGTTAGGAGCTTATTAAAACATTACAATACATAGTCCTTGTTAGAGGACAGACCCCATTAGGATTCAAGAACAACAGAGCACTCAATCCACAAAGAAGGTTAAATCCACCTTCAGAACTCACTAGTTCACAACTGGTGTATATGAAGAAATACATAATTTTTTGAACTATTTTCTAGCAACTATCTTTGCTTGATCAGTTCTAATGAAGTCCACCAATAAACCTCTACTCTACATGTAGCAAAAACAAGCTCGTAGCTTTCACAACCTCTCTATATCACATATATTCCATCCATATCTTTTCCAAAGAAAAGACTTTTCATTTATACCTTATTACATTTTCCCAAGATCAGGTCAGCCCATAAGGATTTCCTAATTACAAACAATTACATAAAACCCTTGCTAAGATACACATAGTATCTAAAACAAGTTTACAATGGTTACATTATAACAATTAAGGACTGACATCCTTGATTTGTGCTTGCCAAACAAAACACATGCTTCATTCCCCGAGTCAACTTCAGAATAAGCCATCGTTAGAGCACACACCATAGATGATGTCACCAATCACTTCATACCTTGCACTAACCAATAAAAATCCATTAGTACCTCTTCCATCATCCTTCAAGTTCACATACCTTTAATCTAATTCCTCTGAAACATATCTCAAAAACTTGAAGACTAACTCTGTCAATTCTCACTATCACAATCCAGTGACCAGTCTTTACCAAAGTAGTTGTAACTCTCTTAATATGCAATACCCAATGATGTGATCATAGATATAATATCACAACATCCACCTCAACTCTCATCTGACTTTGTAGCATTTGAAACATCCACACACTAACCGTACACCATGATCACAAGTATGGTTCCTTCATAAAATCATATGTTGACATCAGTGACAAAACACAAATGACAACAGTGTGAGTGCCCATTTAGTAACATAGTGATTAAGCATATTACATGTCTCAATCACCACCCATGCATTAGCAATATCCAATAGAGGTAGCTGAAGAGATAATTGAAAATGGAGGATTAAGTGATCCTAAAATTAGTCAGTTTGAGCACTTGTCAATAGAGGATCAGAATAAAATAGAAGAGGCTATCATACAGATGATGATTAGATTCAAGAAAGTACCGATATAGTTTTCCAAATACTTACCCAAGGCACTAGAAGAAATATTTTCATAGAAGAGTTCCTATGCCTTGAATACTGAGAAAAGAATGAGGGAACAATCCCTAGTTTTGGCAATTCCTACATTGAGAATTCCTAAAATTGAGGAATTAATGAGTAAGTATTCAAAAATATATCTAGTAAAGAACCTTGCACTACAGATACTTGATGAAAATATGGTAGACATAGATGAGAATAGTCAACTCATTTGTACTTCAATTATACAAGACCGAGAAGAGTCAGAAAAGATGGCCTTAGTCATTATTCCTGAGAAGAAACTGAAGAGAAAAGGTAAGAGAATTCACAATGATGATGTAGATCTGGCATCGAAATGGAGAATTGACATATTAAATACTGAGGTACCTAATACAATAGATGCCACTGAGGAAATGAGTTTAACTTAGGATGCACTTGTTCAAGTTGAAATCCAAGGGATTGATAATAATGGACTAGATGGACTCATTGAGGACATCACAAATGGTGATTTTGATGACATAAAAGATTATGAGGATGTCACTATTGCTAGAGCTAAAACACAAGATGAGGGAACCACTACCGAGCCAACAATAAGCTCTATACCAAGTGATCTTCCTATCCTGATGGAAGTAGTGGAAATAATTTCTAAGGAGGAACTTGAAGGCTCAATCCCCGAGCAACCGAATGACACATTAGGGGAACAAGGGACAAACACACCTACTGAGACAAAAGAGCCTAAGAAAAAAGAGGTAGATACACAAGGCCAAGATGACCTTAAGACTACCAAGACAACATGACCAGACACTACATTTGAAGCCCCCTCCATATCAACTATCACACAGGTTATCAAGGACCAAAAGAAAGAAGATAATGTATGTACTGAACAAGAAACACTGAGTATTGATGTAAAGGATATTATTCCTTTTGTTAAGAATTCACCACAAGAGCCTAAAAAGAAGAAGAAAAAGCATGGTAGAGGGCCAGTCACACTATATGAAGTCATTGTAATACCTGACTGTGACCTGAGGACTTTGGACCCTAAAGAGTTGAGAAAATATGGGGAAATATGCACAAGGAAGGTAGCTTAGGAGAAGCTAAGGAAAGAGTGCAAGAGCAAGTAGATTCTTTAGGATGAAAGAGACATCTTGTAATAGGTTGTACCTGAGGTCTAGCTAAATGAAGACACACTAATAATATGTTGGAAATTGCAATTGAAGAAATTATTGTATTTTCATTGATGTCAAACCTTAACTGGTAAGACTGTTGCTACTTAGGAAAGTACTATATCTATTGTGAGAAGGGAAAGAAAGGATGGTAACAATAGCACCTAGGGAAAGGTTGAGTTATCTTGATACTGCAAAGTGTACTTGACTATGTTGTACAATGATGGGATAATGTATTATTTATCTTAGTAATATTGAGGACTAAAAGACTTAACCAAGGAAAAATGAAGAAATCATTTTAAGCCGAGTTATGTTAGTGTCGACCGAGTTAGTGTATGCCGAGAAAAAATCTAGTGTCGACTGAGTATTAGTTAATTACCGAGGAAGATAGTATATGCCAAGGAAACAATTTTAGTAGTGACCAAGCATTTTACATGAAGACCAAGTGGATGATCATAGTATTGACCGAGCATTAGTATTTTTATATTTGAAGAGAATTCAGATTTGGAGCTGACATTGTTGAATTCTTGGATTATGTAAAATGTGTTGACTTTATTTATTGATTGTATGGAAGCATTTAATGCTTTGTAAAATGTTTTATTGTAAATCTTTATGAGATTTGAGATGATTCTAGAAGAGGAGATGAAGAACATGAAGTGGGTAGATTCAATGAATCTGACCTAACCCTAAGATCTATGAAGGAGATTAAGCGGCAAAAGATAAGTTAACCTAATAGAGAAAAGTATTAAGGGAACCAAAACATTAGGTATGAGAATGCATGGGTGAAGGAGATGTTGGAAGAACAATAATTTTTATTGACTGTATAAGTGAAAAGGCTAAAGGAGGAGTGTGGTGATTTCTTGAAGAAAAGTTTTGAGCATATCAGAGATGGAAATGGAAAAGTTTCAAAGTCAATAAACCAACATTTGTGTACAGAATTGGATCTGATATTTGCAAAGTGAGTTGTATGTTTTTCAGAACAATACTGCTGCTACTTTCTAACCATTGTAATAGTCAAAATCCTTTTAACAGAGGTTGACCTAACAGTCATATGTTAAATCCTTTGAACAAGGTTGCATTCTAAAGGAGTGTATGTAAGTCTTGTAACAAGGCTCACTTTTAATAGGGTGATTGAAATCCTTTAATCAGGTCACACCTGACAATGTGTATTGTAACCTTTGACAGGGTTGGTTTTTAACTGAGCTCACTTCAGAAGAGTGAAAATAATAGTAGCATGTTACAAAGTGGTTTTTCCCATATTGGGTTTCCACTATAAATCCTAGTGTCAATACTTGTGTGAATGTTTTGGTTTGAACATTTCTATGTTTTACAAGTTAGTTACAACTGGGTAGTGGACTGCAGTGTTATATGTTTCTATTATTGAATTAGTGATGACTGAGTTTGTTTTGGTTGCTTGATCTAATTTAAGGAAAAAATTTTGAAGTTATTTTATACATCAGGACCTGAGAACAACTAATTCACCCCCCCTCTATGTTGTTCTAAATAATATTAACAATTGGTATCAGAGCTATGTTTCTTATTGGTGTCTATAGAAAACAAGTTTAAAGGGACTTGAAGGAAATGATCAAGATGTATAAGGAGGTACCGCAGCTGAACAAAGATAACTTCCCTGCATGGCAAAGCTTCATGAAGCTACATCTAGCCAGTAATGGTGATTCTACAAAATACTACATTGAGCATGACTATGTCACACCTATTGCACCTTTGACTACTGAGGAAATGAGAGCTAAGCAAGAACATAATCAGGCAATGCTAGAAATTGCATCTACCCTAAGCTATCTAGAATTTGAGGATATTAAGGACTGCACAACTGCTAAAGATATGTGGGACACTCTTGCAAAGATCTATGGTGGTGATCTATATGTGCTGAAAGCTCAAGCTGAGAGTCTAAGAGGTAAGTTTGATGAAATGAGAATGAATGAAGATAAAAACATTACACAATATTGTGGTAGAATAAAATAAGTTGTGAATGCTATTAGAGGAGCAAATGGAACTATTGATGATGAGACCATAATTGGAAAAGTGCTAAGAACCCTGCATCCTATATATGCTATTAAGATCTCAGCTATTCAAGAATCTAGATGTAACTCTAGAAATGTGCTTACTTTGGAAAGTTTGATTGGCAAACTGACTACTTTTGAACTATCTAACTATGATAATTTCACTATTGGTTGTATTGGAAATGTTGAATCTACTTTTAAGTCACAGTTAGTTCTGAACAAGCCAAAGAAAGAAAAAGAAAGATGCACTAGTGAAAGTGAAAATGAAAATGAAAGTGACAGTGACACTACTGATGAAGATCTTGAAGATCTAGAAGCTCTTATGGCTAGAAGACTGAGAAGAGGAAAATGAAAATATAAATGTAAACTTCCTATTATATGTTTTGCATGTAATAAAGTCAGTCATATAGTTTCTAGATGTCTTGATAGGAAGGATAAAGATGAAGAAAGAAATAATAGACACAAAGATAAAAGAGATGAAAAAGGATACTAAAGGTACAAAGACTACAAAGGAAAATGTAAGAAATCTTGTTACATTGCTGAAGAAGAGACTAACACTAATAGTAATGATTTTGAAATTGAGGTAGTCTATGTTGCAATGAAAGATGAATCTGATGAGGATGAGAAAACTACATTGATTTCCTATGTGAACAAGAATGAAAAATGGATTATAGACAGTGGTTGTTCACATCACATGACTAGTGACAAAAGTAAGTTTGAGACCTTACATCATTATAAAGGTAAAAGTGTAACATTTGATAATGATGCACCATGTCCTGTTAGAGGAAAAGGATTGATTAAACTAATTGATAAAATCTCTTGTGAAAATGCTTATTGGGTTGAAGGATTGAATTATAATTTGCTAAGTGTTGCTCAGCTCAAAAGAACTAGTTACCAAGTGGAATTTCATCACAAGAAAGCTAAGATATTTGATGCTACTGGTGAATTGATTGGAAGTGGTGAGGAAACTAGAGGTAATTTGTTCTATCTTGACCTATCTAAAGAAATATGTATGATTGCACAACTTGATGACATTTGGTTATGGCATAATAGGCTATGTCATGTTAACTTTGACAATCTGGTAGAGATAAGTAAGAAGAAGAAAGTAAGAGGCCTACCTAGATTGAAGAAACCTGAGAATGTGATGTGGAAAGAATGCCAGTTAGGAAAAATGACTAAGTCAAGTTTCAAGAGAAAAACCTTTACTTCTGAACACATTTTAAATTTGGTTCATACTAACCTTTGTGGACCTATGGGTATACAAAGCTATTGTGGAGCTAGATACTTTATCTTGTTTGTTAATGATCATACTAGGATGATGCATGTAATGTTTCTAAAAGAAAAATCTGATGCTTTTTAATTTTTTAAGTGGTATTTGGCAAAGGTTGAGAAGGAGATAGGTAGGAACCTAAAATGTCTTAGATCTAACCGAGGTGGAGAGTTTACATCAAATGAATTCAATCTATTTTGCAATGATAGAGGAATCAAGAGACAAATGTCTGCACCTAGGACACCTCCATAGAATGGAATAGTAGAAAGAAGGAACATATCTATTTTGGACTATGCAAGGACATTATTGATTGAAAAGAATGTGGCACAAAAATATTGGAAAGAAGCTATAAGTACAACTGTTTACACTCTTAATTGGGTACAGATCAAGAAAGGTACAAATCTAATACCCTATGAATTATGGTATGGGCATGCACCGAGTGTTAAATACTTTAGAATATTTGGAAGCAAGTGTTACTTATTGAAAGACAATAGGAATGGAAAGTTTGATGCCAAGAGTGATGAAGGCATATTCCTAGGCTACTCCACAAAAAGTAAAGCTTATAAGTGTTTGGACTCTAATGCTAACAAAATTGTGGAAAGTGTGAATGTAAAAATTGATGAGTATGTAGAAAGAAATGAAGCCGACAGTAAAAGAGAACTAGAAGATTATAGATCTTTTGTGTACATTGAGGAAATAGAAGAGGCATGTAACAGACTTGCACCTAATGCTAAGTCTCAGGGAAGCAATGTTGAGTGACAAGAAATGATTGCCAAGCATCAAGAAAATAGTGCCGAGAGAGAACAAGAACATGTGCTACAAGACAATGCTGTCGAGTATTAGGAAGAGGTTGCCAAGCATTCAGAAGCTGAATTTGACAATCTTGTTGTGGAACCTGATGAAATAGAGGAGAAAAATGCTGAACCTATTTTGGCAAACTATGTAAGAAGACATCACAAGCCTGAATAGATAATTGGAGATAAAGACACTAGAATTCAGACAAGAAGCAAAAAAAAGGATCCAACATGCTTACTATGTGTGTTTGAACCTAAGACAACTAAAGAGGCATTAGAAAATGAAGACTGGATACAAGCAATGAATGAAGAGATTAACTAGATTGAGAAGAATGAAACCTGGACTTTGGTGCTGAGATCTGCAGATAAGAATGTTATAGGAACAAAGTGGGTGTTTTAAAACAAGTTGAATGAAAAAGGTGAAATCACTAGGAATAAAGCTAGGCTAGTATGCAGAGGCTACGCACAAGAAGAAGGAATAGATTATGGGGAGACATTTTCCCCTATAGCTAGATTGGAAGGAGTAAGAAATCTGCTTGCATATGCTACTTATAAAGATTTCAAGGTATATCAAATGGATGTCAAGTCTACAATTTTAAATGGTGTACTAGAAGAAGAAGTTTACATAAAATAGCTACAAGGTTTTATTGATCCAAACAGAAGACACATGGTATGCAAACTGAACAAAGCATTGTATGGATTGAAACAAGCTCCTAGAGCATGGTATGAGAGGTTGCATAACTATCTGATGCAGATTGGATTTTGAAGAAAAAATGACCCAAGCAATCTATACTTGAAGGATGAAGAAGGTAAAGGTATTCTATTGGCCAAAATTTTTGTTGATGACATTATTTTTGGTGGACAAGATGCATTGTGTAAAATTTTTTCAAAAGAAATGCAAACTGAATTTGAAATGAGTATGTTTGGTGAGATCAAATTCTTTGTTGGTTTACAAGTATATCAGATGAAGAGAGGAATTTTCATTACACAGTCTAAGTATGTTAATGAAATACTAAAAACTTTTGGAATGGAAGATGCTAGACTAGTGGGAACTCCTATGGTTACTAGACAAAAGTTATCTAAGAATGATGATGCTGCAAAAGTTAACCAGACTTTGTACAGATCCATGATTGGAAAATTGTAGTATGCTATACATAGTAGACCAAATATTGCACTAACTATTGGGATTGTGGCAAGATTCTCTACCAATCCCAAGGAAACACACATGATGGTGGTGAAAAGAATCATGAGATACTTGAAAGGAACTACTGACTATTGGTTATATTACAAGAAGAATGACAAATTTGAACATAGAGTATACACTGATGCTGATTGGGCAGGAAATGTAGATGATAGAAAGAGCACTAGTGGTGGAGCTTTCTTTCTTGGACAAGAAAGAAACAAAATTGCATTTCCCAATCTACTGCAGAAGCTGAGTATGTTGCTGCTACAGTAAACTATTCAAATTTAATATGGATAAAATAGTTGTTGATAGGCATGAAAGAAGAAATCACTAAACCTATTGTTATTTTCTGTGACAACACAAGTGCCATCAATATTTCTAAGAATCTAGTGATGCACACTAAGACCAAGCATATAGCAATCAAGTATCACTATTTGAGGGAATTGGTACAAGACAAGGAAGTCCAAATGGAATATGTGAATACAAAAGAACAATTGGCAGACATATTCACTAAAGCCTTACCTAAAGAAGCTCATGAGTATTTGAGAAGTCAATTAGGGGTCCTTCCCCTAACTGAGGCTGCCTAGTCAAGCTAGGAGCACTGCATCAAATATGCTACAGTAGAATAATTGACACATTGATGCAGAAGATTGTCACACTTTAGGATTGTCCTAAAGCTATGAAGAAGAAGCAAAGACAACAAATCAGTCATAAGCAAGTTGACAGAGGGAGAAACACTGAGCTGCACAAATATATCTACATCTATTGGATGTACGTTTTAGTTGCTGCTTTGGCATTTTTTTCAAAGAGGGAGATTGAACTGAAATGATATTATAACACATGAACAGAAGAGTAGGGATGATGAATAGAAATGAAAGATCATGATAGAGGAAGATCTAGATATTTCTGATAGTCATAGAAGTGAGATTTATAGATTCTGAATCATAATGAAGCTAAGGATATTATAGATTTTCTCTGATAGACAGATAAGTTTTTGGATTGGTTGGTAATCCATGTGTTATTCAGGTGATATGATATGGTGTTGCCATCAATGCCAAAGAGGGAGATTGTTGGAAACTACAATTGAAGTAATTATTGTATTGTCATTAATGTCAAACCTTAACTGGTAAGACTATTGCTACTTAGGAAAGTACTATAGCTATTGTGAGAAGGGAAAGAAAGGATGGTAACAATAGCACCTAGGAAAAGGTTGAGTTATCTTGATACTACAAAGTGTACTTGACTATGTTGTACAATGATGGGACAGTGTATTGTTTATCTTAGTAATATTGAGGACTAAAAGGCTTAACCGAGAAAAAATGAAGAAATCATGTTTAAGCTGAGTTATGTTAGTGTCGACCGAGTTAGTGTATGTCGAGAAAAAATCTAGTATTGACCGAGTATCAGTTAATTGTCAAGGAAGATAGTATATGTCGATGAAATAGTTTTAGTAGTGACCGAGCATTTTACATGAAGACTGAGTGGATGATCACAGTATTGACCAAGCATCAGCATTTTTATATTTGAAGAGAATTCAGATTTGGAGCCGACATTGTTGAATTCTTGGATTATGTAAAATGTGTTGACTTTATTTATTGATTGTATGGAAGCACTTAATGCTTTGTAAAATGTTTTATTGTAAATCTTTATTAGATTTGAGATGATTCTAGAAGAGGAGATGAAGAACATGAAGTGGGTAGATTCAATGAATCTGACCTAACCCTAAGATCTATGAAGGAGATTAAGCGGCAAAAGATAAGTTAACCTAATAGAGAAAAGTATTAAGGGAACCAACACATTAGGTATGAGAATGCATGGGTGAAGGAGATGTTGAAAGAACAGTAAGTTTTATTGACCATATAAGTGAAAAGGCTGAAGGAGGAGTGTGGTGATTGCTTAAAGAAAAGTTCTGAGTAGATCAGAGATGGAAATGGAAAAGTTTCAAAGTTAGTAAACCAGCATTTGTGTATGGAATTGGATTTGATATTTGCAAAGTGAGTTGTATGTTTTTCAGATCAATACTATTGCTACTTTCTAACCATTGTAATAGTCAAAATCCTTTTAATAGAGGTTGACCTAACAATCATATGTTAAATCCTTTGAACAAGGTTGCATTCTAATGGAGTGTATGTAAGTCCTATAACAAGGTTCACTTTTAACAGGGTGATTGAAATCCTTTAACCAGGTCACACCTGACAGTGTGTATTGTAACCTTTGATAGGGTTGGCTTTTAACTGAGCTCACTTCAGAAGAGTGAAAATAATAGTAGCATATTACAAAGTGGTTTTTCCCATATTGGGTTTCCACTATAAATCCTGGTGTCAATACTTGTGTGAATGTTTTGGTTTGAACATTTATGTGTTTTACAAGTTAGTTACAACTAGGTAGTGGACTGTAGTGTTATATGTTTCCATTATTGAATTAGTGATGACCGAGTTTGTTTTGGTTGCTTGATCTAATTTAAGGAAAAAAAATTGAAGTTATTTTATACATTAGGACCTGAGAACAACTGATTCACCCCCCCTCTCTATTTTTCTAAATCATATTAACATAATGGACCAGATTTCCACTCTTGTACAGGAAATAAACACCCCAGACATTGATGTAGAAAAGAGACTTGAAGAAATAGTAGAGTCTAAGATACAAGACAAATTGGCAGAAAAGATCAGCCAAGAAGTGGAAATAAATAAGGTAAAGATTTCTAAGGTAATACCAATGTTCAATCTATTACTCAGAGCATAATTCAGATATGTTAGTTAAGCTTTTCACTATGGAGTGTTTCACTACTAAGATCAGTGAAAAGATTAAAAATATGGATATCGAAATCCAAGCCAGTGCAAATACCTCCTTAATGAAGCCGGATGCTTTTCATAAGAATATACTTAAAGTTCAAGAACTCAAGTGGTTAAGAGTAGAGTTGAGGAAGTAGGAGGATAGAATAAGTGACCAAGTCACCGAGATACAAGAAAATTTTCTTCCCCACCTGAAAATAATTGAGTGATATATTGTCAAAGCGCAAGCCCTAGTTGCAACACCAAAAAATTTAGTGTTGGAGAACATATTTGACATGCATGCACAAGTCTGTCTTGAGCATATTTCTCTCACCAACTTGAAAGAGGAATGGGAAAACCTCTTAGATTCTCTAAAGAAAACCCATCAGCACATTTTTTACAAGATGTAAGTACATATTTTTGAGTTTGGCATTAATCTCAAAAAGAGGGAAATATAATGTATATGCAAATTGTATAATGTATATGCAAATTATACTACACACATACTGGGAGCATGCACTGAGGGGGAGTTATGCAAGTTTTGAAGAAATATTGTCATATATATATGAAGGATAGTGAAAGGTATATCAGTGTATATACATTAAAAATTTTGATACTAATGCCAAAGGGGGAGATTGTTATATCTATTTGAGAATTTGATGTTTCCATTAGTATCAAAGTAGATCAGTTTGTTATCTATGTTGATCAGTCAGTAAAAGGAAGAACTACAAGCTACAATATGCTAGTCGGTTAAACAAACAAGCCTTCATACTGAGTATTCATAAGGTAGTACCAAGAGATAAATGGAAACAAGTTTAACCGGGTACCAGAGTAGTTTTAATGAGCATCAGAGTATACTGAGCACCAAGCATTAGTAAACACTGAGCACACTAGACACTAAGCACCAGTATATTCACCGAGTAGTATTGGATGTGTTTAGTGAGGGATCCAGGAAATGGCATAGTAATCTATTATGGTACATTTATCTATTTAAATGCTTACAATAGATTCATTAAACATTTTACCAAGATCAAGGATTATTTATTATAGATGTAATTATTAAATGTAATGATGATCCCTATGTAATAGTCATATGTAGGTTAATTTTGTACATCGTAGATCTTAGGTTTTTCCTAAGAAGATGTAAACCTAATTAGGTCATGGCAGTTGTGGAAATCATAGTAGTTTGTTATATAATTGTAATTCATGTCATTTTGGCATAAGTGTGAAGGAGGATGACATAAGGTGAGAAAGGAAATCAAGGGAATCAAGAAGGAGATCTTGAAGCAGTAGCCACCTTCAAGACATCAGAATTTAAACATAGTTTGAGTAGTAATCAAAGATACAATTTAGTTTATTCAAAATTAGTCAAGGATATCGAGAAGAATAGAGGACAGACTACTACACATTGAGGTGATATTTAGTCAGTATATTATAGATCTAATTCAGACAAGTATAGTTTTCATTTACAAATACTTTCTATTATTCTCTAATCATTGTAACAAAGTTAGCAAAATCTCTTAACAGAGTAGACTTAACAATCTGTTTGTAAATCTCTTAACCGAGTACACACTCAAGTGGTGTTGTTTAAATCCTTTAACAAGGTTGATCTAGTCAATCTAATTGTTAATCCTAATAGGGTAAGATCACCATAAGTGATCACAACTTGTAGCCTTAACTGACATACTTTATTATTTGTAGTAGTGAAGAATTTGTGGGTGTCATCCCCATCATAGTTTTTACCTTCTAACAAGGGTTTCTACGTAGCCAAAATATTTGTGTTATGTGATTGAATTATTGTTTGTTTCATGCACTTTACATTTACAAGTCATTTGAATGAATGTTACAAACAATGGATTTAGTTGCATAGATTAGTTACTACTATTTGCAAATTGAGTATTCAGTAAAAAAATTTTAAGGGTACTGATTCACCCCTCCCCTCTCAGTCCCTTATCTTTCCATTCCAACAGTTAGCATGAATGTTTATGAATGTTGTTACAAGGGAATATTGGATGTTGATCATAGATGATTGAGTTCTTATATGTTACATTTACAACTATATTTTTTATTGATGTCAAAATATGTGCTCTCTAGATAGAGTTAATAGAGTTACAAAAACATAATTTTTTTGCGAGGTTTTTTGTTGATGAGTTGAGTTTTGCAAAGATATATTTGTATTCATGAATGTGTTCTAATGATGTGGTTGTAAGCATAGAAAAAGTTATGCAGATATGTTCAATTTATGCAAAGTTTACTGAAGACTATTCTCTGTGAGTGTTACCAGGAACTAGTCATAGTTATTTGAGATTTATTGTTTTGGCGAGGTTGAATCTAGTTTAGCAAGGTTGATATGTTTTAAATTACATATTTAGGATGCTTGGATGAACATGATAGGATCTACTTTTCATTCTACAAAAACTTGTGGACGATGTGAAGCATGTTACTTCTTTGTGATCCGACTATAGACTAATAATTCTATGGAAGTATTTATATGTAATGTAATGTATATTGTATATTATTATTGTTGTCCTATATTGGAAATTGAGAAATCCTTTTGGATGACTCGATAATCATTAGGACTTGGTATAAAGGAAAGGTATCATGAGGGTATTATAAGGATATCATGCGGTCATGAAATGTTGTGCGAGCTTTGAATGCAAAATCTTTATGGTTAGAGCACAAGATGATGTTGTTGCATTGGTGAGGACTTCAAAGGAGCTATATGATGCAGGAGAATCCTAGGTGTAAGAGCAATCTTGCATCACCCAAAAATATTTCTATTTTTGTATTCAATAAGGGCTATCTTGTGTAGAGCTGCTATTTATGGAAAGTTGCTATTTTTAGTAAGTTGGTCATATGATCTCAGAATGTTCTAATTTTACATGTGGAGGTTCATCTCAGTCATATCAGCCTGCCAGTAAAGTTTCATGGCTAGATCAGGTCTAGTTTTGAAGATATTGAAGATTTTTGGTATTGGCAACAGGGTATAGAAACTTTGAACTTAGTTTTGAAGGCTTTAGAGGCCTTGGATGAGGTCTAAAATTTGGGTGATAGGTGCTTGCACCAATCAAGCTTGTAGAGCACTTCTTGGCCTTTCTAAAATGGGGTTATAATAGTCCATTGGGTCAACTGGTGATGACCTATGGTCTCTGGAAGTCGGGTCACTTGAAATGGCAGAAAATAGCTTTCCTTCAAAATTTTTGTTCAGGTTTCAAAAGTTATTTTGAGCCGACTTTGATGTAATAAACTGAAAAATAAAATGATTCTAAGTTTGGTCAGCCATAAGGGCTAAATTTCTAGAACCAACTCAGGTGGTGGAAAATGCCTATATAAAGAAGGCCCATAGTGGTGTCTAGGGAAGTTCTAGTTAGTAGATCTGGGTATTGATTCGAGGCTTTGTCCTATAGAATATTATAAGGGAATGCTTATGTGGCTTTGCATATTGTAATTTTGAAAGTTTGTAATTCCACATTTCTGGAGATAATAAGAAGCCAATTTTCTATTCTTGCATATTGTTGTTGTTGTTTCTCTATTTTTGTTATGTGTTTGTGGTATGAAGGGGAGCACCCTTCATCAAGTGGTATCAGAGAAGATTTCCCTAAGTGTGTAAATAGATTGCCGATTGTGAGGTAGTTTGCACCAGGACCGTGGTTAGGGTTTCAGTGCGCATCACGAAAATGCCTCCATGAAGGGAACATGGTGGAAGAGCTGGTGTTGTAACACCTAAGGTTAGAGTTCTCTAGAGACAAGTGCAAGCATTATAAGAGGACATTCGTAGAGGAATGAATCTTAATGTCAGAGATGAAAGTGAGGATGAAGCCGAAGAAAAAGATCAAGAAGGAGAAATCAAAGTTGTGAACCAGGAGGAAGAAAGACTTTTTCAGACCATTTCCAATATTGGAAAAAGACCTAAGATTGAGGTTCCTGCATTTTTAGGAAATCTTGACCCAGAGGAGTTGATTGATTGGATCAATGAATGTGAAGAATATTTTGAGTAAGAAGATATTGAGGATCCTGATAGGGTAAAATTCACGAAGGCCAGACTAAAAGGTCATGCAAAGATCTGGTGGCAAGAGATTCAATTGTAGAAAAATAGAAGAGGGAAAGATAAAATCACAAGATGGGATCAAATGGTGGATAAATTAAAGTGGTTGTTCATTCCTGTTGATTATGAGCTTGACCTACTGAAGAAGATGTAAAGTTTGAAGCAGGCAGAAAGATTTGTACAAGAGTATATAGAGGAGTTCTATCGAATCCTCATCAGAACAGGCCATGCAGAAGCTGACAAGGAGAAAGTTTCCCATTACCTTAATGGGTTAAGGCTGAGCATTCAGGAGGAGCTAAATCTTGTTTGAATGAATAGTATTGAAGAGGCATACCTATTTTCCCTAAAAGTAGAGGAAAAATTAAACAAGAAGTTTGAGAGCAGACAAAATGGAAGAGGTCATGGTAGATGATCTAGTGGATGGTCATATGGAGACCGAAATGAAGATCTAAAAAAGAAGGATGAGGCCAGTAGAAGTGAAAATCAGAGAGGAAATAATTCCAATCATTTCCAAGATTAGAACAATAGAGATCAAAGAGGAAGAGGAAAAGGACAAGGTTTAGGAAGAGGAGGCTTTCATGGAACATGTTTTCACTATGGAGAAGAAGGTCATAGGGCATTTGAATGTCCTCAATGCCAAGGAAGGATAGATAGGAGGAATGAAGGCTAGGCCAAAGTTGCACATGTAGATGAAGATTCCAGATCATCAAAATTTGAAGATGTTGAAAGAGGAGAAACATTGATTAATAGAACAGTCCTATTGAGTGGTGAGAATGAACCTGAACAAAGGAGGAGCCTATTTTGCACTAGATGCAAGTGTGAGCGTAAATGTTGTGATATGATTATTGATAGTGGAAGAACTGACAATTTGGTGTTAGAGGAGATGGTGACAAAGTTGAAGCTCAAGAGATAGAAACACCCACATCCATATCAGATTGCCTGGGTGCAGGATGACCACAAGGTCATGGTTAGTAAATAGTGCCTAGTAAAGTTCAAGATTGGCGGATACCATGATGAGGTACTATGTGATATCATACCTATGGATGCATGTCACCTGTTGTTGGGTAGGCTGTGGTAGTTTGACAGATGTGTTGTACATGATGGTCATGCGAATACCTATTCTCTGACAAAGGATGGAGTTCAACATAAGATAAAGTCATTGAAGGAGACCAAAGAAAAGGTATGTGGTAATGCAAGAATAACTTTTGTTGATGGAAGGAAATTCCTAGATGGTATGAGGCACAAGCATGTGTGTTTTTCTTTAATTCCAAAAGTTGGTAAAGAGGAAGTAGAGGATGTACCTGTAGAGGTTGCAGATTTGTTGAATGAGTTTCAGGATATTGTATCTAATAATATACCTAATGGATTACCACCAGTAAGGAAGATCATTCATTAGATGGATTTGATTCCAGGAGCTAGTTTGCTAAACAAGGCAGCACACAGGATGACACCAACTGAAAGTGAAGAGTTGAATAGACAAGTACATGAGTTATTGCAGAAGGGGTTGATTTGGGAGAGCCTAAGTCCATGTGTTGTGCCAACAATATTAGCACCAAAGAAGAATGGAGAATGGAGGATGTGTACAGACTCCAGGGCAATAAACAAGATCACAATCAAGTATAGGTTTCCATTGCCACAAATGGATGATATTATGGATTGTTTAGGTGGAGCTATGTATTTCTCAAAGATAGATCTGAAGAGTGGATATCACTAGATTCAGATCATAGAAGGAGATGAATGGAAGACTACCTTCAAGACAAAGGAAGGATTGTATGAGTGGTTAGTCATGCCTTTTGGGCTAACCAATGCACCGAGCACTTTCATGCGGCTCATGAACAAGGTTCTAAAACAATTTCTAGGTAAGTTTGTCATTGTTTACCTAGATGATATTTTGATCTTTAGCAAGACATTGGAGGAACATATGATGCATATTTGTATGGTGTTTGAGAAGTTGAGAGATGAGAAATTATTAATTAATTTGAAGAAGTGCAATTTTGTGAAGAAGGAATTAGTGTATTTGGGATTTGTAGTTTTAGCAGAAGGTCTGAAAATAGATCCAGAGAAAGTACAGGCTATCCTTGAATGGCCTACTCCAAGGAGTGCTACTGACGTAAGATCTTTTCATGGTTTGGCTAGTTTTTATAGAAAGTTTATCAGAAATTTTAGCAGTATTTGTGGACCCTTGACTAAAACAATGAGAGGAGATAGAAAAGAGTTCAAGTGGACTAATGGGGTGGATAAGAGTTTTAAAGTGTTGAAACAAAAGGTTACAGAACAACCTATTTTAGCACTTCATGATTTTAATAAGGTGTTTCAAGTAGACTGTGATGCTAGTGGTACTGCAATAGAAGCTATTATGAATCAAGAAGGTAAACCTATTTCTTATTTCAGTGAGAAGTTGAATGATGCCAAGAGGAAATATTCTATTTATGATCAGGAATTTTATGCTATAGTTCAAGCATTGAAGAAATGGAGACACTATTTTCTTCCTAAGGAGTTTGTTTTTTATACTGATCATCAAGCTTTGCAATATTTGAATAGTCAAGGAAAGTTGAATCAGAGGCATTTGAAATGGGTTGAGTTTTTGCAGAGTTATACATTTATTTTGAAACATGTGAGTGGAAAGTCTAATAGGGTTGCAGATGCTCTTAGCAAAAAGAAACTATTGCTAACAGAGATGTAGATTGAGGTGGTTGGGTTCAAGGAACTCAAGAATTTTTATCCAGAGGATCCTGATTTTGGTGAAGCTTGGAAAGCTTGTAAAGAACCCGTTACTCTAGATACGATGAAGTGGCTGGATTTCATCATTCAGGATGATATGCTATTCAGAGGTAGTTAGTTTTGCATTCCAAGAAGTTCTATGAGGGAGAATCTCATCAAGGAGAAGCATAGTGGAGGATTGGCTAGACATTTTGGTCATGATAAAACCCATGCTTTGGTTAGTGAGAATTATTGTTGGCCACAGTTACAGCAAGATGTCAAGAAGTTTGTACAAAGTTGTAGAGTATGTCAGATGGTGAAAGGAGTGAAGTGGAATACTGGGTTGTATCACCCATTACCTGTACTAGAGAAGCCTTGGGAGGATATCAGTATGGACTTTGTTCTTGGTTTACCAAGGACACAGCAGGGACATGATTCAATTTTTGTGGTAGTTGATAGATTTTCAAAGATGGCACATTTTATTCCCTACAAGAAGACTAATGATGTTGTTCATGTAGCGGAATTATTTTTCAGAGAAGTGGTGAGACTACATGGTTTGCCAAAGAGTATAGTTTCAGATAGGGACACTAAGTTCATTGGATATTTTTAGCATACATTGTGGAAGAAGTTGAAGATAGATTTGAAGTTCAGTTCATCACATCATCCACAAACTAATGGATAGACAGAGGTGGTGAATAAGAGTTTGGGAAATTTGCTAAGATTTTTGGTTGGAGATAAGCCAACAGGATGGGATTTGATTTTACCATAGGCAAAATTTGCATATAATAATTTTGTCAATAGGAGCACTGGTAAATCACCATTCTAGATTGTATATGGGAGTAGTCCTAGAAATGCATCTGAGTTGAGAAAGATAGATAAAGGAGAAATAAGTAGTGTTGAAGCTGAAGATTTTGTAGAATACTTGAAGAACATCCATGAGGAGGTGAGGAAGCATATTACTAAGATGAATGCATAGTATAAGGCTAAGGTAGATGTGAAAAGGAGGCATAAGGAATTTTAGGTTGGAGATGAAGTCATGGTTCATTTGCAGAAGGAGCGATTTCTAGTTGGTACATATAACAAATTGAAAATGAAGAAGTTTGGGCCATGTAAAATACTGAAGAAGCATGATTCAAGAAATGCATATGAAGTAGAATTGCCTACCAAGCTGAATATTTCACCAGTGTTTAACATTTCAGATCTGACAAAATATCATGAGGGAGGTGTTGAAGATGAGATCACAATAGCATAGTGGAGTATTCCAGCAACTAGTTTAGATACCAAAGAGATTGAGGATATACTGGATAGTCATGTTGGCAGAAGCACAAGGAACAGGACATATGAAGAATATCTAGTCAAGTGGAAAGGATGACCTGTTGAAGATTCATCATGGCTGACAAAGGAGGAGGTTAACTGTCTTGGTTTTCCTCTACACACCTGAGACGTGACGGGGTCACTTCTCAAATTACCCTAGGTGTCTAATGTAAGAGCATCCTAGGTGTAAGAGCAATCTTGCATCACCCAAAAATATTTCTATTTTTGTATTCAATAAGGGCTATCTTGTGTAGAGCTGCTATTTATGGAAAGTTTCTATTTTTAGTAAGTTGGTCATATGATCTCGAAATGTTCTAATTTTACATGTGGAGGTTCATCTCAGTCATATCAGCCTGCTAGTAAAGTTTCATGGCTAGATTAGGTCTAGTTTTGAAGATATTGAAGATTTTCGGTATTGGCAGTAGGGTATAGAAACTTTGAACTCAATTTTGAAGGCTTTAGAGGCCTTAGATGAGGTTAAAAATTTGGGTGATAGGTGCTTGTGCTAGTCAAGCTTGTAGAGTGCTTTGTGGCCTTTCTGAAATGGGGTTATAATAGTCCATCGGGTCAACTGGTGATGACTTATGGTCTCTGGAAGTCGGGTCACTTGAAATGGCAGAAAATAGTTTTCCTTCAAAATTTATGTTTGGGTTTCAAAATTTATTTTGAGCTGACTTTGATGTAATAAATTGAAAAATAAAATAATTCTAAGTTTGGTCAACCCTAAGGGCTAAATTTCTAGAACCTTCTTGGGCGGTGGAAAATGCCTATATAAAGAAGGCCTGTAGTGTTGTCTAGGGAAGTTTTAGGTAGTAGATCTGGGTATTGATTCAAGGCTTTGTCCTACAGAATATTGTAAGGGAATGCCCATGTGGCTTTGCATATTGTAATTCTGAAAGTTTGTAATTCCACATTTCTGGAGATAATAAGAAGCCAATTTTCTATTCTTGCATATTGTTGTTGTTGTTTCTCTATTTCTGTTATGTGTTTGTGGTATTAAGGGGAGCACCCTTCATCACTATACAAGAAAAAAGAGTTTTTTTTCTAGTAATTTCACCCTTGGATGTGTTATCCTGAAGATTATGTAGTGAAGATAGTCTTGAAGCAATTTGGACAATGGGTTCAGTTGTCTTTGTTGTGTTTATCAATCAACTCCTCATAGGGTTGGATCTTTTAGCAAGGATCCAAAGTCTCCTAACATGGACTCATATGTACTAATTATATTGTAACAAAATTCTAACAAGGTCTATCACTTCACAAGGAACTTTTATATTAGTACATCATCTTGTGGGAATAATTCCCACTAGGGTTTTCCCTCTAATCAAGGGTTTCCCTAGTTAACAAATATGGTGTTACTGTGTATGTTTATTATCTTTTGGTTATTATTTTTATTTATCACAAGATAAGATTTGATAGATTTGAATTTAAGTTAATTAATCTCACAATTGATTCACCCTCCTCTCAGTTGTGTTAGTGGATTTTTCTTTCTAACATTATTAACTTGTGTTAATTGTCTTTTACCTATTACAAATCCCTTTCTGACTTCCTATAGATCCTTTACCATTCCATTTTGTTAGGAGTCCTCACCCACAAAGGAGTCCATCAACATTACTACACAACCCAAGTGCAGAAGAAAGAGATGACGTAATCAACAATTCAATTGCCAAAATATTACAGTCTAGTATTTATTTATTTTGATAGTATTTGGAGATAAGATATTTGATTTAGCATTTGAATTGTTCTTGTGCACACACCCAGCAAGCTACATACTACTTCGAAGAGGCTTAATTTTGATGATCCAACAGAGTCATAGATATTGATAGAGATATATAGATCTAGTAGTGGTCATTGAATGACAATTTTTTGTATATATTCAATATTTGTATTGTATATATTGACCTTGACATGGTACATGCCACATTTTTGTAACTATTATTGATTTGGCATCCATACCATTTTTTATACATACGTAGTTATTATTCATTTTGATATATATGAAACTTGATATTCGATCCAATTTGTTCATTATGTACATCTCATTGTACTTCAAAACTTACTTTTTTACAATTAATAAAACATGTTTACATTTATTATTTAATATAATATAATTGAAACATGTTTATCAAAGTCATTGTGGAATGACTAATGTAATCAAAGTCATATGTGACTTAATTTGATGTAATAAGGCATGGAAAGCCAAAATATGTAATAATTTTGTCTATTGTATCAAATTTTCCTAATTGACCAAATAAGGGTCATAGGAAGATGTATATTAAAGGGTGGTTTATGTGTTTTATATTTCTTGTGGATTTTTTTTGGAACAAGTTGGTGAAAACTATGAGATACCTGATTTTACCAATGTTTCTTAGTGACCCTTAAGGGCAGTATGTTTTGGTGTGCTCGTGAACATTTGAGGGACTCTGTAGGTGAGACAGGGTTGTCACTAGAATTTACTCAGCCAAGAAGAGATAATGGAGTAGATGATTTGATCCCATGGAAAATGGATTGAAAGATAGCCAATTTTGTTCATTTCAATTGAGAAACATTGCAACTTTTAACATAAACTAAAATAGGGATTGAAAATTAAAATGAAGGGGAATCGACCAAAACTAAGATGGGTAATTATAGGAATCCATAACATGGTCTTGTAGCACCTGATAATTTTTCAATACCTCATAGGAGCTCTAAGATATGCCCCAAGAAAGATCGCTACCAAATATTGATTAGTGACCCTTAAGAACACTCTAGTTTGGTGTGCTCATGAAGTTTTGAGGGAATTCATGGGTGAGACGAGGTTTTCACTAATATTTACCCAGCCAACCAAATATAATGAAGAAGATGAATTGATCCCACAATGAACAGATTGAAATATAACCAATGTTGTTCATTTCAATTGATCAACATTGTAACTTTTGACATAAACTGAGATAGGGATGCCAAATTAAAATAAAGGGGAAACTCCCAAAACTAAGATAGGTAATTGTAGGACTCCATAACATGGTCTTGTAGCACCTAAAGATTTATCAATACCTTGCACAAGCTCCAAGATATGCCCCAAGAAAGATCGTTGCCCAATATTACTTAGTGACCTATAGGAACACTCTAGTTTGGTGTACTCGTGAATGTTCAAGGGACTCTATTGGAGAGATAGGGTTGTCACTAGAATTTACCCTTCCAACCAAAGCTAATGGAGAAGATAAATTTATCCCATGGTGAATGGATTGAAATATAGACAATTTTGCTCACTTCAATTGAGCAAAATTACAAATTTTGATGTAAACTGAGATAGGGAAAAAAAATTAAAACAAAGGGAAATATCCCAAAAATAATATGGGTAATTGTAGGTCTCTATAACATAATCTTGTAGAACCTGATGGTTCATCAATACCTCACACAAGCTCCAAGATATGTCCCAAGAAAGATCACTGCCCAATGTTTCTTAGTGACCCTTAAGGACACTCTAGTCTGATGTTCTTGAGAATGTTCGAGGGACTCTATGTGAAAGTTGGGGTTGTCACTAGTGTTTACCTAGAAAACCATACCTAATGGAGTTGGGGTTGTCACATGAGCTCTGAGATATGCCCCAAGAA
Organism: Chamaecyparis obtusa; assembly: GCA_027943335.1. Lineage (NCBI taxonomy): Eukaryota > Viridiplantae > Streptophyta > Pinopsida > Cupressales > Cupressaceae > Chamaecyparis > Chamaecyparis obtusa. Next base: position 818,118 of record BSBK01000708.1, read on the forward strand.
ATAGTTCTTCCCAATTTTTCTTAGTGACCCTTAGGGACACTCTAGTCTAGTGTGCTCATGAATGTTTGAGGGACTCTGTGGGCTAGATGGGATTGTCACTAGTGTTTACCTATCCAACTAGAGCTAATGGAGTAGATGTTTCAATCCTGTGGAAAATGGATTGAAAGATATCCAATGTTGCTCATTTCAATTGAGCAACATTGCAACTTTTGACATAAACCGAGATAGGGATGCCAAATTAAAATGAAGGGGAATCTCCCAAAACTAAGATGGGTAATTGTAGGCCTCCATAACATGGTCCTTTAGCACCTTATGATTCATCAATACCTCACATGAGCTCTGAGATATTCCCCAAGAAAAATTTCTTCACAATGTTTCTTAGTGACCCTTAGGGACACTCTCATCTGGTGTGCTCGCTAATGTTCGAGGGACTCCGTGGGTGAGATGGGGTTGTCACTAGTGTTTACCTAGCCAATGAGAGCTAATGGATTAGAAAATTTGATCCCATGGTGAATGGATTGAAAGATTGCCAATGTTTCTCATTTCAATTGAGCAATATTACAAATTTAGAGACAAACTGAGATAGGTATGCCAAATTTAAATGAAAGGGAATCACCCAAAATTGAGATGTTTAATTTTAGACATCCATAACATGGTCCTATAGTACTTGATGATTCATCGATACCTTGCACAAGCTCTGAGATATGCCCCAAGAAAGATCATTGCCCAATGTTTCTTAGTGACCCTTTTGGAAACTCTGGTCTAGTGTGCTTGCGAAAGTTTGAGGGAATCCATGGGTGAGATTGGGTTGTCACTAGCATTTACCCAGCCAACAAAAGGTAATGGAGTAGATGATTTGATCCCATGGTGAACACATTTAAATATATCCAATTTTGCTCATTTCAATTAAGAAACATTATAACTTTTGACATAAACCTCCATGATTCATTGGGTGCTCCTGCACCAACAGTCTACATAAAAAATATATAGCCATTAAATCAATTCCAATAATAAAATTTTTGTCTTATCAACTTAATGCATTCCATGAGTTCATATGACATGAGCTTTTTTACTCACATCCATGTTATGGCGTTTAAAGAATATTTTTTTTAAAGATATATCTAAACATGTTCTTAATGGTAATTAATATTTAAGTAAGAAATTTTTAAATAGATTTTAGACTTATTTATTATTGAACATACAAAATAAAAGATAGAGTTCAAAAGTAAATACCAGATTTTTCTAAGGTACGTATTGAGAGGATTGAATACATGTATTTCAATAATATATTTACAAATCAAGCCCATTGCACCTTTTATATACATAATTTGGCATCTAATATGCACATGACATATCATTGCCCTTTTTTACATAAAAATTGGCATCTAATATGCAAATCACAACTCATCACATCTTTTATATACAAAAATTGGTATCTAACATGAACAAGACAACTCATTGTCCTTTTTTTACATAAAAATTAACATCTAATATGCACATGGTAGCCCTTTTTTTATACAAAATTTGGAATCTATTTATGCACATTACATCTCACTGTCATTTTGAAGTACAAAATTTGGCCTCTAAATATGCACATAGAGAACCTCGAATATATACACAAAATTGTTGAAATCATTCTACCATATTGTAGAATCATTCTTCTAGATTTCCCAAAATTATTCAAGAGAACCTTCTGGATTATCTCTAACCCTTATTGTGTTAAGTATTGCCTCATGATCAGATTCACAAACTTTCCACAAATTCTTGTTAAGAGGTCTTACATGATACTTAATCAGTTGAATATTTATTGCAGCAATAAGGTTAGAGTAATGAAGAATATGTCTATGTGTCTCAAAGTCCTCAAACAACCAAGCATTACTGATGCAGGAGCATCCTGGGTGTAAGAGCAATCTTGCATTACCCAAAAATATTTTTGTTTTTGTATTCAATAAGGGCTATCTTATGCAGAGTTGTTATTTATGGAAACTTGCTATTTTTAGTAAGTTGGTCTTACGATCTTAGAATGTTCTAATTTTACATATGGAGGTTTATCTCAATCATATCAGCTTGCTAGCAAAGTTTCATGGCTAGATCAGGTCTAGTTTTGAAGATATTGAAGATTTTCGGTATTGGCAGCAGGGTACAGAAACTTCGAACTCAGTTTTGAAGGCTTTAGAGGCCCCAAATGAGGCTGAAAATTTGGGTGACGAGCGCTTTGCGTAGGTCAAGCCTGTAGAGCACTTCGTGGTGTTTCCAGAATGGGGTTATAATAGCCAATCGGGTCAACGGGTGATGACTTATGGTCTTCAGAAGTTGGGTCACCTGAAATGGCAGAAAATATTTTTTCTTCAAAATTTTTGTTTGGATTTCAAAACTCATTTTGAGCTGACTTTGATGTAATAAATTGTAAAATAAAATAATTCTAAGTTTGGTCGGCCCTAAGGGCTAAATTTCTAGAACCTTCTCGGGCGGTGGAAATTGCCTATATAAAGAAGGCTCATAGTGTTGTCTAGGGAGTTCTGGGTAGTAGATCTGGGTATTGATTTGAGGCTTTGTCCTACAGAATATTGTAAGGGAATGCCCATGTGGCTTTCCAGATTGTAATTCTGAAAGTTTGCAATTCCACATTTGTGGAGACAATAAGAAGCCAATTTTCTGTTCTTGCATATTATTGTTGATGTTTCTCTATTTCTGTTATATGTTTGTGGTATTAAGGGGAGCACCCTTCATCAAGTGGTATCAGAGCAGGAGTTCTTGAGTGTGTAAACAGATCACCGACTGTGAGGCAGTTTGCACCAGGACCGTGGTTAGGGTTTTAGTGTGCATCATGAAAATGCCTCCACGAAGAGAACATGGCGAAAGAGCTGGTGCTGTGACACCTGAGGTTAGAGAGCTGCAGAGACAAGTGCAAGCATTACAAGAAGAGATTTGTAGAGGAATGAATCTTAATGTCAGAGATGAAAGCGAGGATGAAGCCAAAGAAGAATATCAAGAAGGAGAAGCTGAAATTGTGAACCAGGAGGAAGAAAGACTTTTTTGGGCAATTTTCAAGATTGGGAAAAGACCTAAGATTGAGGTTCATACATTTTCTAGAAATCTTAACCCAGAGGAATTGATCGACTGGATCAATGAATGTGAGGAATATTTTGAGTATGAAGATGTTGAGGATCCTGATAGGGTCAAATTTGTGAAGGCCAGATTGAAAGGTCATGCGAAGATCTGGTGGCAAGAAATTCAATTGGAGCAAAATAGAAGAGGGAAAGATAAAATCACAAGATGGGATCAGATGGTGGATAAATTAAAGCAACAGTTCATTCTTGTTGATTATGAGCTTGACCTACTAAAGAAAATGCAAAGTTTGAAGCAAGCGGGAAGATCTGTTCAGGAGTATACAGAGGAGTTCTATCGACTCCTCATCAGAACAGGTCATGCAGAAGCTGATAAGGAGAAAGTTTCCCAATACCTTAATGGGTTAAGGCCAAGCATTTAGGAGGAGTTGAATCTGGTTCGAATGAATAGTATTGAGGAGGCATACCAGTTTTCCCGAAAAGTAGAGGAAAAGCTGAACAAGAAGTTTGAGAGCAGAAAAAATGGAAGAGGTCATGGTGGAAGATCTGGCAGATGGTCATATGGTGGCCAAAATGAAGATCTAAAAAAGAAGGATGAGGCCAGTAGCAGTCATAATCAGAGAGGAAATAATTCCAATCATTTCCAGGATCAGAGTAATAGAGATCAGAGAGGAAGAGGAAGAGGACAAGGATTTGGAAGAGGAGGCTTCTGTGGAACATGTTTTCACTATGGAGAAGAAGGTCATAGGGCATTTGAATGTCCTCAGTGCCAAGGTAGAATAGATAGGAGAAATGAAGGCCAGGCTAGAGTTGCGCATGTAGATGAAGATGCTAGATCGTCAAATTTTGAAGATGCTGAAAGAGGAGAAATGATAATTAATAGAAGAGTCTTGCTAAGTGGTGAGAATGAACCTGAACAAAGGAGGAGCTTGTTTCGCACTAGATGCAAGTGTGAGGGTAAATGCTATGATTTGATTATCGATAGTGGAAGCACTGACAATTTGGTGTCAAAAGAGATGGTGACAAAGTTGAAGCTCAAGAGACAAAAACACCCACATCCATATCGGATTACTTGGGTGCAGGATGACCATAAGGTCATGGTCAGTGAACAGTTCCTGGTAAAGTTCAAGATCGGTGGGTACCAAGATGAGGTACTATGTGATATCATCTCTATGGATGCATGTCATATGTTGTTGGGTAGACCATGGTAGTTTGATAGATGTGTTGTACATGATGGTCATGCGAATACCTATTCCCTGACAAAGGATGGAGTGTAGCATAAGCTAAAGCCATTGAAGGAGACTGAAGAAAAGGTATGTGGTAATGCAAGAATAATATTTGTTGATGGAAGAAAATTCTTAGATGGTATGAGGCATGAGCATGTGTGTTTTACTTTAATTCTAAAAGTTAGTAAAGAAGAAGTAGAGGATGTACCTATAGAGGTTGCAGATTTATTGAATGAGTTTCAGGATATTGTATCTGATAATGTACCTGATGGATTACCACCGGTAAGGAAGATTAGTCATTAGATGGATTTGATTCTAGGAGCCAGTTTTCCAAACAAAGCAGCACACAGAATGACTCCAGCAGAAAGTGAAGAGCTGAACACACAAGTACACGAGTTATTGCAGAAGGGGTTGGTTTGAGAGAGTCTGAGTCCCTGTGCTGTACCAGTGGTATTAGCACCAAAGAAGAATGGAGAGTGGAGGATGTGTACAGATTCTAGAGCAATAAACAAGATCATAATCAAGTATAAGTTTCCATTGCCATGAATGGATGATATTATGGATTGTTTGAGTGGAGCTGTGTATTTCTCAAAGATAGATATGAAGAGTGGATATCACCAGATTCGGATCAGAGAAGGAGATGAATGGAAGACTACCTTCAAGACAAAAGAAGGACTATATGAGTGGTTAGTCATGCCTTTTGGGCTAACCAATGCACCGAGCACTTTCATGCGGCTCATGAACAAGGTTTTGAAAGAATTTCTGGGTAAGTTTGTCATTGTTTACCTAGATGATATTTTGATCTTTAGCAAGACATTGGAGGAACATATGATGCATATTCGTATGGTGTTTGGCAAATTGAGAGATGAGAAATTGTTGATTAATTTGAAGAAGTGCAATTTTGTGAAGAAAGAGTTAGTGTATTTGGGATTTATAGTTTCAGCAGAAGGTCTAAAAATGGACCCAGAGAAAGTACAGGCTATCCTTGAATGGCCTACTCCAAGGAGTGCTACCGAGGTAAGATCTTTTCATGGTCTAGCTAGTTTTTATAGAAAGTTTATCAAAAATTTTAGCAGTATTTGTGGTCCCTTGACTGAGACAATGAGAGGGGATAGAAAAGAGTTTAAGTGGACTAATGGGGCAGAAAAGAGGTTTTAATTGTTGAAACAAAAAGTTACAGAACAACCTGTTTTAGCACTTCTAGATTTTAATAAGGTGTTTCAAGTAGATTGTGATACTAGTGGTACTGCAATATGAACTGTTATGAGCCAAGAAAGTAAACCTGTTGCTTATTTCAGTGAGAAGTTAAATGATGCCAAGAGAAAATATTTTGTTTATGATCAAAAATTTTATGCTATAGTTCAAGCATTGAAAAAGTGGAGGCACTATCTGCTTCCTAAGGAGTTTGTTTTGTATACTGATCATCAAGCTTTACAATATTTGAATAGTCAAGGAAAGTTGAATCGGAGGCATTTGAAATGGGTTGAGTTTTTGTAGAGTTATACATTTGTTTTGAAACATAGAAGTGGAAAGTCTAACAGGGTTGTAGATGCTCTTAGCAGAAGGCAACTATTGCTGACAGAGATGCAGATTGAAGTGGTTGGGTTCAAGGAACTCAAGAATTTGTATCCAGAGGATCCTGATTTTGGTGAAGCTTGGAAAGCTTGTACAGAACTTGTTACTCTAGACAGGATGAAATGGCTGGATTTTATCATCCAAGATGATATGCTATTTAGAGGGAGTCAGTTGTGCATTCCACGAAGTTCTATGAGGGAGAATCTCATCAAGGAGAAGCATAGTGGAGGATTGGCTGGACATTTTGGTTGTGATAAAACCCTTGCTTTGGTTGGTGAAAATTATTATTGGCCACAATTGCAGCAAGATGTGAAGAAGTTTGTACAAAGTTGCAGAGTATGTTAGATGGCGAAAGGAGTGAAGCAGAATACAGGGTTGTATCAACCATTACCTATACCAGAGAAGCCTTGGGAGGATATCAGTATGGACTTTGTTCTTGGTTTACCAAGGACACAGCGGGGACATGATTCAATTTTTGTAGTAGTTGACAGATTTTTGAAGATGGCACATTTCATTCCCTGCAAGAAGACTAATGATGCTATTCATGTAGCAGAATTATTTTTTAGAGAAGTGGTGAGACTACATGGTTTGCCAAAGACCATAGTTTCAGATAGAGACACTAAGTTTGTTGAATATTTCTAGCGTACATTGTGGAAGAAGTTGAAGATAGATTTGAAGTTCAGTTCATCACATCATCCACAAACTGATGGACAGATAGAGGTGGTGAATAGAAGTTTGGGAAATTTGCTGAGATGTTTGGTTGGAGATAAGCCAACAGGATGGGATTTGATTTTACCACAGGCAGAATTTGCATACAATAATTCTGTCAATAGGAGCACTGGTAAATCACCATTCCAGATTGTATATGGAAGTAGTCCAAGAAATGCATCTGAATTGAGAAAGATAGATAAAGGAGAAATAAGTAGTGCTGAAGCTGAAGATTTTGTAGAACACTTGAAGAACATCCATGAGGAGGTGAGGAAGCATATTACCAAGATGAATGTGTAGTATAAGATTAAGGCAGATGAGAAAAGGAGGCATAAGGAATTTTAGGTTGGGGATGAAGTCATGGTTCATTTGTAGAAGGAGTGATTTCCAGTTGGTACATATAACAAGCTGAAAATGAAGAAGTTTGGACCATGTAAGATATTGAAGAAGCATGATTCAGGAAATGCATATGAGGTAGAATTGCCTAGTGAGCTGAATATTTTACCAGTGTTTAACATTTCAGATTTGACACAGTATCATGAAGGAGGTGTTGAAGATGAGGTTGCAGCAACATAGTGGAGTATTCTAGCAACTAGTTCAGATTTCAAGGAGATTGAAGACATACTGGATATTCATGTTGGTAGAAGCACAAGGAACAGGACATATGAAGAGTATTTGGTCAAATGGAAAGGACGACCCGTTGAAGATTCATCATGGCTAACAAAGGAGGAGGTTAACTATCTTGGTTTTCCTCTGCACACTTGAGTCATGACAGGGTCACTTCTCAAATTACCCCGGGTGTCTGATGCAGGAGCATCCTGGGTGTAAGAGCAATCTTGCATCACCCAAAAATATTTCTATTTTTGTATTCAATAAGGGCTATCTTGTGCAGAGTTGCTATTTATGGAGACTTTCTATTTTTAGTAAGTTGGTCTTACAATCTTGGAATGTTCTAATTTTACATATGGAGGTTCATCTCAGTCATATCAGCTTGCTAGCAAAGTTTCATGGCTAGATTAGGTCTAGTTTTGAAGATATTGAAGATTTTCGGTGTTGGCAGCATGGTATAGAAACTTCAAACTCAGTTTTGAAGGCTTTAGAGGCCCCGAATGAGGTTGAAAATTTGGGTGATGGGCGCTTTGCATGGGTCAAGCCTGTAGAGTGCTTTGTGGTGTTTCTAGAATGGGGTTATAATAGCCAATCGGGTCAACGGGTGATGACTTATGGTCTTCGGAAGTTGGGTCACCTGAAATGGCAAAAAATAATTTTTCTTCAAAATTTCTGTTTGGGTTTCAAAACTCATTTTGAGCCGACTTTGATGTAATAAATTGTAAAATAAAATAATTCTAAGTTTGGTCGGCCCTAAGGGCTAAATTTCTAGAACCTTCTCAGGTGGTGGAAATTGCCTATATAAAGAAGGCCCGTAGTGTTGTCTAGGGAGTTCTGGGTATTGATTTGAGGTTTTGTCTTACAGAATATTGTAAGGGAATGCCCATGTGGCTTTGCAGATTGTAATTCTAAAAGTTTGTAATTCCACATTTGTGGGGACAATAAGAAGCCAATTTTTTGTTCTTGCATATTATTGTTGTTGTTTCTCTATTTCTGTTATGTGTTTGTGGTATTAAGGGGAGCACCCTTCATCAATTACATTTCTTGATAGGATACCTACATTTTATAGATTTTAATAACTAGATCAATGCAAAGTGTAGTTAAAAAGATTTTAATAGGTATGCATACAAATGGATACAATAATGGTACATTCTAAGCCATGTCCCTATGTTGATAAAATATTTTACCAAGCTCTAAATTCATTAAATTATTTTGTGAGGATGATTTAATGGCTAAGGTTAATCAAAGGTAAATGTAATAAATGATATTAAGAGGCAAAAACAATGAATTTATAAAGCATGAAATCTTATGAAGAAAAGGCTAACAAGTTGAAGGGTTGATGAGTCACTGACTATTGTAGTGAAGAAGGAAAAGGTTGAATTTTGAGTCAGAAAGCTAAGATTGTTGAAGTGTTGAAGCTAGTGGGTAGTGAAGGAATGAGGTGAAGACAAAGAGCACATAAAATATTTGATTAAGAAAAAGGTAGTTGCAAATTTATAGATCAATTCATGTATTGTTTCTTATTAACATTTATAATGGAAAAATATCTTAATCGAGTGGACTTAACAGTCTTATTATAAATTCTTGAAAGAGGTAGCATTCTAGAAGAGTGTTTGAAGACCTTTAACTAGGCCACTCCTAAAAGGCTGAATATCCTAATAGATCAAGCAAAAAAATCCCCTAACAGGGCCACATTTAACAATGTGTATTGTAATCTTTAACCAAATTGTCTTTTAACTGAGAATACTTCAGAAGAGTATTTCTTAGTGGGTGACAATTCTTGTAGTGGTTTTTCCCAAAATTGGGTTTCCATGTTAAATACTAGTTTTATATGTGTTGAATGATTATTGTGAAAGTTATTGTTGATTGATGACAAAGTTAATTTACACTTATTAGTTAATGTTGAAGTTTGTTTGCCTTAGTTGACACCGAGTTGAATCAGAGAAAGTTTTTAAGGTACAAAGAATCAAGGATTACTGATTCACCCGCCCCCCCCCCCCACTCTCTATATTCCAAAAATTGGTATCAAAGAATTTGGTGCTTAGGAGTAGAAATTTTAGAAGACATAAGAAAAAGATCCAAAGATGTATAGGATGGAATTACCTAAGATGAACACGGAGAGTTTCTCTATATTGAAAAGTAGGACGAGGTTATACCTATCTGAGATTGGAGATTCTTCACTTAACTATTTGGATAATGACTACATTCCTACCTCCCAACCCTATGACACTTGATCAGTTGAGAGAAAAGAAGGAACATAACTCAGTAATGATTGAAATTACTTCTTCCCTGACCAATGTTGAGTTCAATGATATGAAGGACTATATTACTTCAAAAGAGATGTGGGATAAGCTTGCACTTGTTTATGGAGGTTATATGCATGTTCAAAAAGAAAAGGTTGATAGTATATGATGAAATTTTGATGAGATAAGAGTGAAAGATGAAGAAAATATTACTTCATATAGTTACAAAATTAAGGAAGTTGTTAGTGTTATCAAAGGTTTTGGTGGAACATTGACTAGAGAAGAGGTGGTAAGAACAATTCTCAAAACTCTTTCACCTAAATATGATATTTGAATCTCTGCTATTCAGAAACTAAGATCCATACCAAATAACATTGTTACTCTTGATACTTTGATTGGTAAACTAATTGCATTTGAGATTAGTAATTATAATAATAGTATACCAAATATTGAAACAAATTTTAAATCATCTTTAAGAATTGGTAGCTCAAGAAGAGAAAGAGAGAATCACCATAGTTTAGGTGAAGTGACTATGACAGTATCCTAACTAAAGAGAAAGAGAAAGAAGAATTGGAAGCACTTATGGCAAAGATGCTACCAAGAGGAAAAGGAAAGTATAAAGGTAAACTACCTCTAAAATTTTTTAATTGCAATAAGATTGGTCACATTGCATCTAAGTTTCTTGATAATGACATGAATGATAAAAGTGACAAGAAGGAGAATCGATACCAAAGGTTTAGAGATTTCAAGGATAAAGGAAAGAAATCATGCTACCTAGTTGAGGAAGGAGTAACTAATGATGAATCTAATGACAAGAAGAAAGTGTGGAAGTTGTTTATATTGCTATGAAGGATGATTTAGAAGAAGAGAGGTATGAAGATGAAAAATACCTTATTTCTCATGTTAGCAAGACTGGACCATGGATTATTGATAGTGGTTTCTCACATTATATGACTGGTGACATTGATAAGTTTGAAAATTTAGAAGAATGTGATGGAGGATTTGTTAGATTTGGTAATAATGCTCCATGTTTTGTAAGAGGAAAGAGATCCACTATACTAAATGAAAAGATCAAATGTGATAATTCTTATTGGGTTCAAGGAATAAAGTAAAACTTACTAAGTGTTGCACAAATGAACAACACTAGTCATCAACTAGAGTTTCGAAATAGAAAATTGAAGATCTATGGTGTTGATGGAGATTTGATTGGAACCGGTGAACAATCTAAAGGTAACCTATTCTACCTTGATACTGATACAAAAAGTTTCTTGTTTGTTAAATTTGAGGATGTATGGATATGGCACAAAAGACTTTGTCATGTAAATTTTGATAACATGATTAACATGATAAAAAATAATAGAGTCAAAGATTTATCAAGATTGAGAAAACCTGATAAAGTGATGTGTAAGGAATGTCAGATTGGTATGATGAAAAAATCAAGTTTCTCAAGAAACTCTTACTCATCTAATGGTATTTTGGAATTAGTTCATACTGATCTATGTATTCCTATGAGAATACAAAGCTATTATGGTGATCAATATTTCATTTTGTTTGTTGATGACTACACAAGGATGATGTCGGTAATGTTCTTAAAATAAAAGTCAGTTGCATTCCAAATGTTTAAATGGTATAAGGAAAGAGTTGAGAAGGAAATAGGTAAGCAGTTGAAATTTTTAAGATTAGATAGAGGAGGTGAATTTATCTCAGATGAATTTACTATCTTCTGTAATGAGAATGAAATGAAAATATAAGTATTTGCACCTAGGACTCCACAAAAAAATGGCATAGCTAAAAGAAGGAACATATCTATAGTTGATCATGAAAGAACATTTTTGATTGAGAAGCAGTTTGCACAAACATTCTGGAGATAATCCATTAGTACTATTGTCTACACCCTCCACTAAATACAATTGAAGAAAGGTACAAATAAAACTCCTTATGAACTCTGGTATGGGTCTACATCGAATGTTAGCTACTATAAAATTTTTGGTAGTAGGTGTTATATACTGAAAGGTGCTAGGAATGGAAAGTTTGATTCTAAAGGAGATGAAGGTATATTCATAGGATACTCCACAAAGAGAAAATCCTATAAATGTCTAATTAAGGTTACTAACAAAATTGTGGAAAGTGCAAATGTGAGGATTGACGAATTTGCAGAAAGAAATGAAGAAGATTGAAAAAATAAACCAAAAGATTATCAAAGATTTGTATATGTGCAAGAAGGAATTTAGGGTATAGTACCCAATCTGCAAGAAGAAACCAAGGAACAAGTTGAGCCTTCACCAAGAGATGAAAATGTTGAAAATAAAGGACTGACATAGTCTATCGAGACAATTTTAGAAAACTATGTGAGAAGACAACACACGCTGAGGAAAATAATTGGAGACAAAAATGTAGGAGTCATGAAAAGAAGTATGTTGAAAGATAATACATGTTTGATTTCTAAATTTGAGCTAAGAGTAGTCAAGGATGCACTTGGAAATTAAGATTGGGTTAATGCGAATGAAAGAAGAGATTGATCAGATTGAAAAGAACAATACTTGGTCACTAGTGCCGAGACCTAAGGATAAGAATGTTATTGGTACAAAGTGGATTTTCAGAAATAAAATAAATGAAAATGGAGATGTGATCAGAAATAAAGAAAGATTGGTTTGCAAAGGGTATGCAAAAGAAGGTATTGATTATGGTGAGACATTATCCCTTATTGCTAGATTAGAAGGTGTAATAATTTTACTTTCTTATGCTACTTATAAAGGATTAAAATTTTATCAAATGGATGTTAAGTCTACATTTTTTAATGGAATTCTTGAAGAAATTTGCATTGAAAAACCTAAATGATTTGTTGAGAATTATAACAAAGACATGATATGAAAACTACACAAGGCACTATATGGTTTGAAGAAAGCACCATGGGCATGGTATGAAAGATTATATTCATATTTGATTAAGATTGGATTTTAAAGGAAAAGTGACAACAACAATATGTATTTGAAATGTGATAATACTGATAAGATTTTGATTGCTGAAATATTTGTTGATGATATCATATTTGGAGGAAATGAATCAATGTCTAAATCATTTGCTAAAGATATGAGAAAGGAATTTGAGATGTCCATGATAGGAGAGATACAAAAAATTATTGGACTCCAAATTAAACAAGTGAGAGATGGGATCTACATCACACAATCAAAGTATATCAAGGAGATCTTAAAGATATTCAGTATGAAAGAGTCAAAATCGGTCAGTACACTGATGGCTACTAGTTGTAAATTATCAAAGGAAGAGGAGACAAAGGAAATAAATGAAACACAACCAATCCATGATTGGTAAGATACAATATGTTGTTCATAGTAGAATAGATATTTCTCATTTTGTTGGTATTGTAGCCATATTTTCGGCCAATCCAAAGGACTAAAGATTTTGGTCTACTATACAAGAAATGAGGAGATTTTGATCTTAAGGTGTACACTGATGTTGGTTGGGATGGAAAATTGATGACAGGAAAAGAACAGTGGCTGATATTTCTTTTTAGGAGAAATATTAGTGACATGGTTAAGCACGAAATAGAGTTGTATTTAATAGTGTACTGTCAAGGCTGAGATGTTGATGCAGCTATGAATTGTTCAAATATTTTGTGGATCAAACAGTTACTTGAAGATATGTAAGAGGAGATTACTGATCCAATTACAATTTATTATGATAATACTAGTTTTATTAACATATCAAAGAATCTAATGATGAATTCAAAGACAAAGCATATTTCTATCAAGTATCATTACTTGAGGGAAAAAGTTCAAGACAAGCATGTGATGTTGGAGTATGTGAATTCAAAGGAGAAGATAGCAAGTATATTTACTAAACCACTACTGAAAGATTCATTTTATTATCTGAGAGGTAAATTAGGGGTTCTTCCCCTATCCAATATTCACTAAGGCAAGATGCATGCTGCATCAATTCAAGGTTTCATTAGAATATTTATTTTGTGAGTTAATGCTAGTGTTCACTCTTTGGGTGATGCTTGAAGTTGTGAAAGATGTTTATTGATGCAGGAGCATCCTGGGTGTAAGAGTAATCTTGCATCACCCAAAAAGATTTCAGGTTTCTTTTCAATAAGGGCTATCTTGTGTAGAGCTTCTATTTTTGGAAAGTTACTATTTTTAGTAAGTTTTTTATTCGGGCTCAGAATGGTCTATTTTCTTCTCTAGAGGTTTATTTTGGTTATATCAGTCTACCAGTAAAGTTTTATTGCCAAATCAAGTCTAGTTTTGAAGATATTGAAAATTTTTGGTATTGGCAGCAGGGTACATAAACTTTGAACTTAGTTTTGAAGGCTTTAGAGGCCCCGGATGAGGTCGAAACTTCAGCCAAATGAAGCTTTCTTGATTCAAGAGTTGTAGAGCTCCTTGTGCCCTTTTCAAATTGGGGTCATAATAGTCAATCGGGTCAATGGGTGATGACTTATGGTCTCCAGAAGTTGGGTCACCTAAAATGGCAAAAAATAATTTTTCTTCAAAATTTCTATTTGGGTTTCAAAAGTTGTTTTGAGCTGAATCTTATGTAATAAATTGTAAAATAAAATAATTCTAAGTTTGGTCGGCCTTATTGGCTAAAATTATGGAACCTTCCCAAGCGGTGGAAAATTGCCTATATAAGGAAGGTTGTAGTGTTGTCTTAGGCAGTTCAAAGTAGTTCAAAGTAGTTCTGGGTAATAATTCAAGGCTTTGTCCTACATAATATTGTAAGGGAAAATGCCCATGTGGCTTTGCATATTGTAATTCTGAAATTTGTAATTCCACATTGGTGGAGATAATAAGAAGCCCATTTTCTATTCTTGCAAATTATTGTTGTTTCTCTATTTTTGTTATGTGTTTGTGGTATTGAGGGGAGCACCCTTCATCATTTATGTATGCAATGAGAAATCAATACATTTGAGGTATGATTCACTGCCTAAAAAAAGTTTACAAGAGTATGTGTCTTTGGTATTATTCTCAAAGAGGGAGAATATGCATAGAGGAAGAAGATTTCTATTGAGAACTATAACTTATAGAGGGAGAATATGAAAAGAAGAGAGAAGAAGATAAAGCTCAGAGGGAGTAAAGGACAAAGACAATTTAGTAAGTGTTTCCATCAATGCTAAAGAGGGATATTGTTACTATAATTGATGGTGATGATGATGAATTCTGACTAAGATCAAAGGTATACAAGGTTGTAGAATGATTAGATCAGTTATTATCTTATCATTGATGTCAAGAAATTGATTTCTGATTGATATTGAGTTTCCATATCATTCAGAATATAATATAAGTTTAAGAGAGTTAAGAAGAAGAAGAGAAATGTTGAGAAGTTGAAGAGCTTAAATGGAAAGCTAATACAGATCAGACTATGATAAGGTTATTTTGGTATAATTTTTTTCTACCAAACATGTGATTATATCAAGTCGGTAAACAAAAAAATTTGGTTACCGAGCAAGAAAAATTCATTTGGTAAAAGGAAAGTAAGTTTCAATAAAGTGAAAGCAACAAAAGGCACTAAGAAGAAGGTTTCAGTTACCGAGTGAAGTCAATCAAAATTCAATTGAAGAAAAATAAGTTAATCACCGGACAAGGAACAAAAATTAAATATAAGGACCAGAACAAAATTTAATGATGAGCTATGATGAGATAGAATATTCTGGTGATAAGGAAGAGTTAGTTAATGAGATCTATGATCAAGAAAATTGAAGGTGACGATCTATGGTATAGGTCCAACTGGAAAAAATTGAAGCTACAAGTTCCAATAAAGTTCAAGTTCCAAGGTGATGATAAAACATTTTACCGAGCTCTAAATTTATTGAACTAGTTTGTGAGGATGATTGAATGAATAAGTCTAATCAAAGGAAAATATAATAAAAGAGATTAAGAGGCAAAAAAAAGTATATATAAAGGATGAAATTGTATGGAGAAAAGGATATCAAGTTGAAGGGTTGACGAGTCACCAAATGTTGTAGTGAAGGAGGAAAAGGTTTAATTCTAAGTTAGAAAGCTGAGATTGTTGAAGTGTTGAAGCCATTGGATAGTGAATGAATGAGGTGAAGAAAATGAGAACATAGAAGATCTGATTAAGAAAAAGATAGTTGCATATTTACAGATCAATTTATATACTATTGTGTATTAACATTTGTAACAAAAATATCTCTTAACCAAGTGGACTTAACAGTCTTATTGTAAATCCTTGCAAAAGGTAACATTCTAGAAGGGTGTTTGAAGACCTTTAACTTGGCCACTCCTAACAGATCTCAGGAAAATCTCCTAATAGGGTCACATTTAACAATGTGTATTTTAATCTGTAACTAGATTGGCTTTTAATTGAGCATACTTCAAAAAAACATTTCTTTAGTGGGTGGAAATTCCCATAGTGGTTTTTCCCAAAATTGGGTTTCCACGTTAAATACTGGTTTTATATGTGTTGAAAGATTACTCTGAATGTTATTGTTGATTAACAAAGTAATTTACTATTATTAGTTAATGATGAAGTGTGTTTGACAGAGTTGAAATAAATTGAATCAAAGAAATTTTTTAAGTTATAGAGAATCAAGGATTACTAATTCACCCCCCTCTCCATAATCCAACATCAACGGGTTTGATACATGGTCAAAATCCACTGATGCTTCAAACTAGTTCATTTGTAGCTCTGTGGGAATTTGATGCGTATCTAGGTTTTTCAAAGGTCTACAAGACCATTGGTCAACCCACTCTTTTGATTCACATTCATCCCACACAAAATGTGTACATGAACAAAATGCGTACACGAAGAGAAAAAGCATGCAATTTGACTAGTATAAATTGTTAATATGATTTAGAATAATAGAGAGAGCGGGTGAATTAGTTGTTCTAAGGTCTGGATGTATAATTAAACTTTCAAAACTCTTCAACAACTCAAATCTAACAACCAATAGCTACTCGGTCATTACTGAATACATATCAGAAACATATAATAGTGCAATCCACTATACAATAGTATTTAACTTACAAAACACATAAATGTTCAAACCAAAACATTCACACAAGCATTAACACCAATATTTATAGTGGAAAGTCATTTTGGGAAACTACTTTGTAACATGTTACCATTATTTTCACTCTTCTGAAGTGAGCTCTGTGAAAAGCCAACCCTGTCAAAGGTTTACAAACACACTATCAGGTGTGACCCGGTTAAAGGATTCCAACCACCTTGTTAGGAGTGCACCTTGTTTAAGGACTTACATACATTCCACTAGAATGCAAACTTGTTCAAAGGATTTATAGAAATGACTATTAGGTCAACCTTGATCTGAAAACATACAACTCACTTTGCAAATAATAGATCCAATTTTGTACACATATGTTGGCTTACTGAATGTGATCCATTTCCATCTCCATCACTGATCTGCTCAAAAATCCCTTCAAGAAATCACAACTCCTTCTCCTTTGGCCTTTTTTTCTTATATAATCAACAACAACAACAACTCCAGCATCCTTCATTCAACCTCACACTTAGGTTTCCTTAATACCTCTTCGTTTAGGTCAATCCAACTTTTTCCACTTAATCTCCTCTGTAAATCTTAGGGTTAGGTCAAATTCATCAAATCCTTCCAACTTTATGTTCTTCATCCATCCTTCTATAAACATCTCAAATCTCTTTATATAATTACAATAAAATGGTTTACAATGCATTAAATGCTTCCATACAATCAATAAATAAAGTCAACATGAATTACATAATCGAAGAATTCAACTATGTCAGCTAGGAATCTAAATTCTTCCTCAAATGTAAATTACTAACACTCGGTCAATATTGTGTTCAACTCCTCGATCATCACTAGGTAGCCTGGTCACCACTAAAATTGTTTCATCGACTAATATTATCTTCCTCAGCAATTAACTGATGTTTGGTCAACACTAAATTTACTTGGTATATACTGGCTCGATCGACACTAGCATCACTTGGCTTAAACTAGATTTCTTCACTTTTGCTTGATTAAGCCTACTTGTTTAGTCTTACTTCTTACTTAGATAAGCAATACATTATCTTATCATTGTCCCACATAATCAAGTACCCATTGAAGTATCGAGATAACTCAACCTTTCCTTAGGTGCTATTGTTGTCAACCTTGCCCTAATCCTTCTCAACAATCAAATAGATATACTACTTTCTTAGATAGAAACAGTCTTACCAATTAAGGTTTGACATCAATGACAATACAACAATTGCTTCAATTGTAGTTTCCAACAATCTCCCTCATTGGCATTGATGGCAACACCATATGAATAACATATGAATCACCAACCAATCAAAAACTTATCTATACATCAGAAATATTTATAATATCCTTAGCTTCATTCTGATTCAGAATCGATTAGCCTTGCTGATGAAGGGTGCTCCCCTTAATACCACAAACACATAACAGAAATAGAGAAACAACAACAATAATATGCAAGAATAGAAAATTGGCTTCTTATTATCTCCACAAATGTGGAATTACAAACTTTCAGAATTACAATATGCAAAGCCACATGGGCATTCCTTACAATATTCTATAGGACAAAGCCTCGAATCAATACCCAGATCTACTACCCAGAACTATTCTGAACTGCCCAAGACAATAATACAACCTTCCTTATATAGGCAATTTTCCACCAGCTGGGAAGGTTCCAGAATTTTAGCCAATAAGGCTGACCAAACTTAGAATTATTTTATTTTACATTTTATTACATCATAGTCGGCTCAAGATAACCTTTGAAACCCGAACAAAAATTGTGAAGAAAATTATTTTCTGCCATTTCAGGTGGCCCAAATTTCGAAGACCATAAGTCATCACCAGTTGACCCGATCGGCTATTATAACCCCATTTTAGAAATGCCACGAAGCGCTCTACAGGCTTGACCCGCGCAAGCGCCCATCACCCAAATTTTCAACCTCATCCAGGGCCTCTAAAGCCTTCAAAACTAAGTTCAAAGTTTCTGTACCCTGTTGCCAATACCAAAAATCCTCAATATCTTCTAATATACACTTGATCTAGCAATGAAACTTTACTGGCAGACTTATATGACCAAAATGAACCTCCAAGAAAGAAATCAGATCATTCTGAGCACATACAAAAATTACCAAAAATAGTAACTTTCCATAAATAGCAGCTCTACACAAAATAACCCTTATTGAATATAAAAATAGAAATATTTTTTTTGGGTGATGCAAGATTGCTCTTACACCTAGGATTCTCCTACATCACTTTCTTACATGACTGTCCACACAGTAACTTCCACTTGATCTCTTCTTGTTCCTTTCCTCTGAATTTCTCCCTCTTACTTGATCTTCCATGAAATCTCACCATGTGTTTTCATATTATTCATCTCCCTCTTTGACAATAATGCCAAAGTAGCAACTAAAACATACATCTTTCAGATGTAGATGTCATCTTGTCAGTTTAGTAACAATATTTCTCCCTCTATCATCTTTTCTTATGACTTATTATCAGCATTACTATACTTTTCATAACTCTATGGTGCTCCTAAAGTGTAACCTTTCTCTGCATCAATTTGTCATATACTCGTTGCAGCACATTTTATGCAGTGGTCCTAGCTTGACTAGGCAGTCTCAATTAGGGGAAGAACCCCTAACTTTCCTCTCAAATACTCATCAGCTTCTTTAGGTAAAGCTTTAGTGAATATGTCTGCTAGTTGTTCCTTTGTATTCACATATTCAATTTTGACCTCTTTATCTTGTACCAATTCCCTCAAGTAATGATACTTGATGGTGATGTGTTTAGTCTTAGTGTACATCACTTGGTTCTTATATATGTTGATAGCACTTGTGTTGTCATAGTAGATGACAATTGGTTCAGTGATCTCCTCTTTCATGCCTACTAACAATTTCTTTATTTATACCAAGTTTGAATAGTTCACTGATGTAGCTACATACTCGGCTTTAGCTATAGATTGGGAAATGCAATTTTGTTTCTTGCTTGTCCTGGAAACTAATCTTTGTCCAAGAAAGAAAGCTACACCACTAGTACTCTTTTTGTCATCCACATTTCCTACCCAATCAGCATCAGTATAGACTCTTAGTTCAAATCTTTCATGCTTCTTATAGTACAGTCCATAATCTACAGTCCCTTTGAAATATCTCATTATCCTTTTTATAGCCATCATGTGAGTTTCCTTAGGATTGGCAGAGAATCTTGCCACAATCCCTACTGCTAGAGCAATATTTGGTTTGCTATGAACAACATACTGCAATTTTGCAATCATGGACCTATACAAAGTTGGGTTTACTTCAGCAACATCATCGTTTTTAGAAAAAAAATTTCCAATAGCCATGGGAGTACTTAATGGCCTTGAATCCTCCATACCAAAGGTTTTCAATATCTCATGAACATATTTAGACTGGGTGATGAAAATACCTTTCTCCATCTGATATACTTGTAAACCAACAAATAATTTTATCTCCCCAAACATACTCATTTCAAATTCAATTTTCATTTCATTTGAAAATTTCTTACATAGGGAATCTTGTCCACCAAATATGATATCATCTACAAAAATCTTAGCTAACAAGATTCCTTTACCTTCTTCATCTTTCATGTATAGATTGCTAGTGTCATTTGTCCTTGAGTCATTTGTCCTTGAGAATCCAATCTATATCAAGTAGTTATGTAGCCTCTCATACCATGCTCTGGGGGATTTATTTAGTCCATACAGTGCCTTATTCAATTTGTAAACCATGTGTCTCTTGTTTGGATCAACAAATCCTTTAGGTTGTTCAATGTACACTTCTTCTAATATACCATTTAAAAATGCGGACTTGACATCCATTTGGTATACCTTGAAATCTTTGTAGGTAGCATATGCAAGTAGATTTCTTACTCCTTCCAATCTTTCTACAGGGGAAAATGTCTCCCCATAATCTAATCCTTCTTCTTGTGTGTAGCCTTTGCATACCAACCTTGGTTTATTCCTTGTGATTTGTCCATGTTCATTTAGCTTATTTCTGAACACCCATTTTTTTCCAATGACATTTTTGTTTTCTGGTCTTGGCACCAGAGTCCAGGTATCATTCTTCTCTATTTGGTCTATCTCCTCATTCATGGATTGAATCCAGCCTTCACTTTTGAGTGCCTCCCTTGTTGTCTTAGGCTTGAGTTCACACAGTAAACATGTAGAGTCTCTTAACTTGCTTCAGGTTAGAACTCTAGTTTCTTTGTCTCCAATGATTTGTTCAGGCTTGTGATGTTTCCTTACATATTTTTCCAAAATAGGTTCTTCTCGCTTTTCTTCTTTCTCTTTAGGTTCACCAATAAGATTGTCAGATTTAGCTTCTGAAAGCTCAATAACATCTTCCTAATACTCGGAAGCATCCTCCTGTCACTCGGTATTGTTTCCCTGATGCTCGACATTTCTTACCTAAGACTCTACATCAAGTGCAAGTTTTTCACTTTCCTCTCCTTCTTCTATATATACAAAAGATCTATAATCTTCTGGTTCTCTCTTGCTTTCCTATTCATTTTTCTTTGCATATTCATCAACCTTGACATTTAAACTTTCCACAATTTTGTTAGTGCTAGAGTTCAAACACTTGTAAGTTTTTCTTTTTGTGGAATAACCTAGGAATATGCCCTCATCACTGTTAGCATCGCGATTTCCATTCCTATTATCTTTCCGTGCCATAACTCATAAGGTGTAATATTTGTACCTTTTTTGATATGTACTTGGTTTAGGGTATAAAAAGATATACTTATAGCTTCTCTCTAGTAATTTTGTGCAACATTCTTCTCAATCATTAGTGTTCTTGCACAATCCATGATAAATCTATTCCTTCTCTCTATTATACCATTATGTGGAGGTGTTCTATGTGCAGACATCTATCTCTTGATTCCTCTATCATTGCAGAACAAATTGAACTCATTTGATATTAATTCTCCACCTTGGTTAGATCTCAGACACTTCAGGTTCCTACCTATCTCCTTTTCAACCTTAGCCAAATACCACTTAAAATTTTGAAAAGCATTAGATTTTTCTTTTAGAAACATTACAGTCATCATTATGGTGTAATCATCAACAAACATAATAAAATATTAGGCACCACAATAGCTTTGTACACCCATAGGTCCACAAAGATTAGTATGAACCAAATCTAAAGCATTTTCAGAAGTAAAAGTCTTGCTCTTGAAACTAGAATTTGTCATCTTACCCAATTGACATTTTTTGCACATTACATTATCAGGTTTCTTCAATCTTGGCAGTCCTCTCACTTTCTTCGTTTTACTAATTTCTACTAGATTATCAAAGTTAACATGACATAGCCGCTTATGCCATAAC
Source organism: Chamaecyparis obtusa (assembly GCA_027943335.1). Taxonomy (NCBI): domain Eukaryota; kingdom Viridiplantae; phylum Streptophyta; class Pinopsida; order Cupressales; family Cupressaceae; genus Chamaecyparis; species Chamaecyparis obtusa. The sequence goes on from BSBK01000708.1 coordinate 839,879, forward strand.
CATATATCATCAAGTTGTGCAATCATACATGTCTCTTCAGATAGGTCTAGATAGAACAAATTACCTCTTGTCTATTCTCCACTTCCAATCAATTCACCAGTGGCATCAAATATTTTAGCCTTCTATGATGAAATTCAACTTGGTAGCCAATGTTATTAAGTTGTGCAACACTTAGCAGATTATAGTTAAGACCTTCAACCCAACAAGCATTTTCATAAGTGATCTTATCAATCAACTTAATCAATCCTTTACCCCTGATAGGACATCGTGCATCATTACCAAATTTAACACTTCTACCTTTGTAATGATCTAAGGTATAAAACTTAATTTTATCACCAGTCATGTGGTGTGAGCAACCACTATCAATAATCCACTTATCATTTTTGTTCACATAGGATATCAGTGCAGTTTTCTCATCCTCATTAGACTCATCTTTCATAGCAACATAGACTACTTCAATTTAAAAATCATCACTATCAGTGTTAGTTTATTCTTTAGCAATATAGCAAGATTTCTTACCTTTTTCTTTGTAGTCCTTGTACCTTTGGTAACCTCTGTCTTCTCCTTTGTCTTTGCACTTGCTATCTCTTTCCTCATTCTTGTCATCCATGTCAGGACATCTTGTAGCTATATGACCAGCTTTATTACATGAGAAACATATGATAGGGAGTTTACCTTTATACTTTCCTTTTCCCCTTTTCAATCTTCTAGCCATAAGAGCTTCAAGATCCTCTAGTTCTTCATCAAAAGTGTCAATTTCTCTTTGAATCTCACTGATGCATCTTTCTTTTTCTTTCTTAGACTTATTCAGAACCATTTGTGACTTGAATTCAGATTCAACATTAGCAATAGTGAAGTTATCAAAATTATAAATCTCAAAAGCAATAATCTTACTAACAAGACTTTCCAAAGTAAGAGCATTACCAGGGTTACATCTAGATTTTTGAATTACTAAAATTTTGATGGCATAAATAGCACAAAAAGTTCTCAATACTTTTCCAATAATAGTCTCATCTTCAATAGTTCCATTAGCTATTCTAATAGCATTTACAACTTCTTTTATTCTACCACAATATTGAGCAATATTCTCACCTTCTTGCATTTTCATCTCATTAAATTTACCTTTCACACTTTCAGCTTTTGCCCTTAGTACATTTATGTCACCACCATAGATGTTTACAAGAGTGTCCCACATTTTATTTGCATTTGTGCAATCTTTCATGTCTTCAAATTTAGGATAGCTTAAGGCAGATGCAATCTCCAACATTTCTTGATTGTGTTCTTGTTTTTCTCTCATCTCCTCGGCAGTCAAAGGTGCAACAGGTGTAACATAGTCATGCTCAATTTAATACTTTGTTGACTCACCAATACCAGCTAGATGCAGTTTCATTAGACTCTGCCATGCATGGAAGTTCTCCTTATTTAGCTTCATGGTGTAGGAGAACAATTCTAAGGGATCCCACAATCCAATTTTTTTGTGATGAAACTTCTTAAGAGAAGTATGTAATTAAATAAGAGCTTTAGCTCATGTTTGTGTGCCTAGGCCTAGGTGAGGTCCTAGTGGTTCAGTTGGTCTTCCTTCTTAATGACACAATGATTCAGGGAAAGTTGTCATCCTAAGATCATGGAATAGCTATGTGATTAGAGGTCTTAGGTTGTGTGTTTGGTAGATTTATGAGCACAAGAGTGCCTTGGAAAGACCTAGAAATGGTCTTGGTGATGTAAGAGCAAAAGTTGCTCAAGCAACCAAAAGTTGCCTAGCAACTTTTTCCTTTGAAGGATTTAACCTTGCTTAAGTGGCTAAGCAGCCCTAACACAACACACATACCAAGGAGAAGAGGATTTAAGACCTATGGAACCCTAAATCAAGGGTTGGCAATGTTATTGTATGACTACAGTACAAAAACAATAGTCTGAACCATGAATTGTAGTGACAATCACTGTTATTTGCTATGTTTTGAAGTAAATAGAAGAGAGCTTGTGGATTTTTTGCATGGAGAATTGTTTATAGTGTTTTTTCTTTCATGTGTGTGCATTATATTAGATTCTTTTCAAGTTTTGTGTTCATTTTGTTCAGTTCTTTCATTTGCCAGTGTTATGCCAGTTTTGGAGAGTTATGTATATTTAGGGCTGTAACTCTAGATTCTATCGTGGCCACACCATGGGACTTGGGATTCTGAGAGTGTAGACCCTACATTGTATGAATATTCTTATAGGTCCCTGGGAAGTATGTGCACCTAATTTTTTGACCTTGCCCCACACGAGCTAAGGCTATGCCCAATTAGGAGCGGTTAGTAGTGCAAGAACTCTAGCAGATAGTGGGAGGAGTTTCGAAGCCTGCCATTTGGAGGAAGTCAAGGGACATGGAATAAGGAAATATGCTATGAAGGAGAGATCTTGAGGAATCTAGGAAAGGTCTTGAAGAAAGTTAGACAAATTAGTGACTTTGTGAAGTCCTACAAACCCTTAAAACCCTCAATCTTGGTATAGGCATTCTACGGCTTGATGGAGACCTAAGACCCAAAGAATCCTTGAGGAGTGGAAAAATGAATGAGGGTTACTTAAGAACCATAGCCTTGGTTCTATGAGAAGAAGGTGTCAAAAAGCCTATAAATCCATAGGGAGGGCTAATTAGGCCTCTTCCTTGTAGCCCTATTTTGGGAAGGAAGTGTCAGATTGATGGATGAACCAACCTTACTAATGCCTTGAAGTTGTGTCAAATGTCCCAAAAACACCTTGGAACTCACAAAATTCACTATTAGAGCTTGGGAAGGAGTTGGAAGCCCTAAAGACCCTTATGAGCCTATGTAAGGGATGGTTGCTAGAGATCAAAGCTTGTAATGTTGGAAGATGAGATAGCTTAACTTGGTGGGAAGGTTAGGGTAGGTCAGGGGATCCTTGGATGAGTAAGGAATCATATAGATGATTAGAGGTGTTAGAGGAACACTTGGATCCTAGAGAGGATTAGGGGCATAGACTAGCTAGTCTATCCTAATCTCCCCATCAGATTGGTATCAGAGCCTCTTAAGGCTTGGGAAGTGGATAGTGGATGTTTCAACCATTAGAAGAATTAGTTGGATCATCACACAAGCAAAAAATGGTGACTAATGCAAAGCTTGCTAAGGTGGAAGATTAGGAGGAGGCTAATAGACTCCTGCAGGAAAGGTTGTATTAGATGGAACAACTCTCGGATGATGTCCAAGAAAAAGTAGATAAGGTGAAAGATAGGATGGAGGAGCAAGATGCCATAGGGAAAGAGAAGACCAATGATGATGATGTACCTGCACCTGATCCTCCAACCCAAGATGAGCAATTTCTTAAAGCCTTGAAGGCTATCACTAGAAAGGCACTTGAAGGTGTCCCATTACTAACTAGTAGGATGGATACAGAGCTTGTGATACAATGGATTGAAGGCATGGAGAATCAATTTGAATGTGAAGAGATCTCAGAGGCTCAAAAGGTCAAAGTGGCCAAATCTAGGTTGAGAGGACAAGCTTTAACCTAGTGGAACTACTTGCAAGATGAAAGGGAGAAAGAGGGAAAGAACCCAATCTCTAATTGGAAAGCAATGGTCAATAAAGTTAGGGAAGCATACCTACTAGTAGATTATGAAATCTAGCAGCATAGGAGGAGATTGAGCCTTAGACAAAAGGAGATGGATGTAGCCACCTACACTAAAGATTTCCACAAGTTGAGCTTAAGATCCAAGATCAAAGAAGATGAAAGTATCAAAATGGCAAGGTACCTAAGTGGTTTGAAATGGAGCATAGCAGAGGAAATGAGTTTGTTTACTCCCACCATAGTACTTGGGTGTTAGCATATGGCACAAAAGCTTGAAGATAAACAAAGAAGAAAGCAAGAACCTAACTCCAAGAACCAGGGAAGAGGTAGAGACTCTAGAGGGGGTCAAAGAGGAGGTTCTAGTAGAGGTGGTGACTCAAGAAGCCAAGGGGAGAGTAGACTTTTGGAACAAAGTTTAGAAATCAATACAAGAGGATCTTTTGGTAGAGGAAGAGGAGCAGGAAGAAGCAGTTCCTACTTTTCCATAATGAAATACTATCAATGTGGATAGCTTGGACACCCTACCTATAGGTGTCCTGATAAACCATCAGCCTCAAGAAATGAAAAGAGGGTAGCCTATACCCAAGAAGATAGTAGCAGCTCATGTACCAATGAGGTCAGCAAGTTGGAATAAAAAATGAGTGAGAACTTGATGTTCAGGAGAGTACTCATAAGGTAGCCTAATCAAGGTGAACCCAAGTAGAGGAGGGCTCTTTTTAGAGTCAGGTGCAAGATACAAGGCAAAGTTTGCAAAGTTATTGTGGATTTAGGGTCCATTGATAACATCATAGCAAAGGAAGCAACAAAGAAGCTCAAATTCACAAAGGTTCCCCATGCAAATCCTTACAAGGTGACTTGGTTGAACTAGGAGCAAAGTGTCCTAGTTAATGAGTAGACATGGGTGGAGTTTTCAATTGGAGGCTATAAGAACAAAGTGCTTTGTGATGTCCTACCCATGGATGCATGCCATCTTCTATTGGGAAGACCCTGGCAATTTGATAGGAAGATGATGTATGATGGAGAAGAAAACTCCATTTCTTTCAAGAAAGATAGAAGAACATTCAAGATTTAGTTCATAACTAAGGATGAAGAAGGTACTTCAAGGACACCTAGTGTGTTTCTTAGTAGTGGTAAAGAGTTCCTACATGCACTACATGATGAGGATACAATAGGATGTGCTATTATGGTGAAGCCAAAGGAGGATGGCAAGAAGTTGCAGGCAAAACTACCATTAGAAGTATAGAAAATGTTGGAAGAATTTAGAGATATAGTAAGTGATGGAACCCCTACCACCTTACCTCCAAGAAGAACTATAAGTCATCAAATTGACTTTTTACCTGGTGCATCTCTACCTAACAAAGTAGCCTACAAGCTTACCCCAGACAAGAACAAGGAAGTGGCAAGACAAGTGCAAGAACTATTGGATCAAGGGCTGATTAAGAAGAGTATTAGTCCATGTGCAGTCCCAGTGGTCTTGGCATCCAAGAAAGGAGGAAAATGGAGACTTTGCATAGATTCAAGAGCCATCAATAGGATCACTATCAAGTATAGGTTCCCAATTCCAAGAATAGAAGACTTGATGGATTTCTTAGGTGGTGCTATGTACTTCACTAAGTTGGATTTAAAGAGTGGTTATCAACAAATCAGAATCAAGGAGGGTGATGAGTGGAAGACTACTTTCAAAACCACAGATGGATTGTATGAATGGCTTGTAATTCCATTTGGGCTTAATAATGCCCCAAGAACCTTCATGAGGTTGATGAATGAGGTCTTGAAGGACTTCACAGGTAGATTTGTGGTGGTGTATCTAGATGATATACTCATATATAGCAAGACAAAATCAAAGCATCTTGAGCATTTGAGGTTGGTCATGAAGAGACTCCATGAAGAGAAATTAGCTATCAACCTAGAAAAGTGTGAGTTCATGCAGTAAGAGCTATTTTATTTGGGCTTTGTACTATCCAAGGGTAATCTGAAAATGGACCCAAGCAAGGTGGAGGCAATCTTGAATTAGCCTGCCCCTAAAATAGGGACTAAAGTTAGAAGTTTTCATGGCTTGGCACAATTTTATAGAAATTTTTTGAGGAACTTCAGTGGGATTTGTGCACCAAGGCTAGACACCATCAAGGGAGGACTGAAAACCACATTCAAATGGACTGAGGCAGCTGAGAAAGCATTTCAAACATTGAAACAAGAGGTAGCTAGAAAACCTATCTTACTCTTACCTACTTTTGATAAGTTGTTCACCATTGAATGTGATGCAAGTGGTGTAGTAGTAGGAGGTGTATTGAGTCAAGAAGGAAGGCCTATGGCATTCTTCGATGAGAAAATAAATGAGGCAAAGAAAAATTATTCAGCTGATGACTTAGAGTTGTATGCATTAGTACAATCTCTCAAGAAGTGGAGGCATTACCTCTTGCCAAAATAATTTGTTGTCTTTACTAATAATAAAGCTTTAAGCTATATAAACACTCAACAAAATCTTAGTAATAGGCATTTGAAGTGGATGGAGTATCTCCAATCCTTTACTTTCACAATCAAGCATAAGATGGGGCAGCTCAATGAGGTAGCAGATGCCTTGAGTAGGAAGCTTTTGACTATCCAAGAAGTACAGCTACAAAGCATTGGAAAAGTAGGTTTCAAAGACTTATATGAGGAGGATGAAGACTTCTCACAAGCCTATAGGGTGTGCCTAGAGTTTGAGAACCATTTCCATGGTGAGTTTGTAGATTATACCCTTTAGAATGGATTGTTATTCAAAGGTAATCAGCTATGTGTATCTAGAGGATCCATGAGGGAAAATCTAATTCAAGAGAAGCATAATGGCTATCTAAGTGGACACTTTGGCATAAATAATTCATTGGAGTTAGTAAAAAGATACTATTTTTGGCCTAAGCTAGCAAGGGATGTGAGAAGGTATGTAGAGCAGTGTGGAGTATGTCAAAGAGCTAAAGGAGGTTCAAGCAATGCGGGACTCTATCAAACATTACCAATTCCAAATAGGCTTGGGAGTTTGTAAGTATGGAATTTGTGGTTGGAATCCCTAAAACCAAATTAGGTATGGATAGCATCTATGTTGTAGTAGACAGGTTCTCTAAAATGAGTCATTTCATTTCATGCAAAACTACTCATGATGCAAGCTATGTAGCACATCTCTTCTTCAAAGAGATAGTTAGGATTCATGGACTCCCTCTGAGTATTATGTCTAATAGAGATAGAAATTTCATGGGTCATTTTTGGCAAACCTTATGGAAAAGGCTGGGAACTAATCTCTCTTTCAGTTCAGCATACCATCCTCAAACTGATGGTCAAACTGAGGTCATCAACAGGGTGCTTGGAAACTTGCTAAGGTGTTTGACAAAGGAGTATGTGTAGACTTGGGATCTTGTGATATCTTAGGCTGAATATGCTTATAATGATAGTGTAAATAGGACCATAGGAAGAAGTCCTTTTGAGATAGTATATGGAAGATACCCTAGAGGAGTGTGTGAGTTGAGGGACTTAGGTTCTATGGAGTTGAAGAGTGGACAAGCTGAAGATTTCACTCAAACTATCAAGGAGGTTCAAGAGCAAGTGAAGAAAACCATTTTGGAGTCTACTCAAAGACTCAAGGCTAAAGTGGATGAAAAGAGGAAAGAAGTATAGTTTCAAATTGGGGACTATGTCATGGTCCATCTTAGCAAAGCAATAATGTAGAAGGGCATGACCACCAAGCTACAAATGAGGAGAGTAGGCCCATGTTAGATTTTAGCTAAATATGGAGAGAATTCCTACAAAGTGGACTTGCCATCAGACTTAGCCATCTCACCAGTGTTTAATGTTGTAGACCTGGTCATGTTCAAAGGATATATCAGTCAGCAAGGTATGGATACACCAAAGGTGCTGCAAGACATAGACACCAATGCAATGCCCAAGAAGAAGCCAACCAAAGTGGAGAAGGTATTAGAATCTAGAGTGAAGAAGACTACTAGACATCATGTTTACATGGAGCATCTAATCAAATGGATGGATCAGCCTAAATTTGAAGCCACCTGGATTGAGGAAGGACAATTCAAGAAGTTTGGTATTCACCTGGCTCTTCTTGACCCCAAAGTGCCGTAGTTTGTGCTGAGAGGGAGTATGGTGCAAGAGCACCCTTCTAAGGGCTCCCAAAATCCAATTTTTTTGTGATGAAACTTCTTAAGAGAAGTATGTAAGTATATAAGAGCTTTAGCTCATGTTTGTGTACCTAGGCCTAGGTGAGGTCCTAGTGGTTCAGCTGGTCTTCCTTCTTGATGGCACAATGATTCAGGGAAAGTTGTCATCCTGAGATCATGGACTAGATATGTGATTAGAGGTCTCAAGTTGTGTGTTTGGTAGAGTTATGAGCACAAGATTTCCTTGGAAAGACCTAGAAATGGTCTTGGTGATGTAAGAGCAAAAGTTGCTTAAGCAACCAAAAGTTTCTTAAAAGTTGCTTAGCAACTTTTTCCTTTGAAGGCTTTAACCTTTCTTAAGTGGCTAAGAAGCCCTAACACAACACACATATGGAGGAGAGGAGGATTTAAGACCTATGGAACCCTAAATCAAGGGCTGGCAATGTTATTGTACGACTACAGTACAGAAACAATAGTCTGAACCACGAATTGTAGTGACAGTCACTGTTATTTTCTATGTTTTGAAGTAAATAGAAGAGAGCTTGTGGATTTTTTGCATTGAGAATTTTTTATAGTGTTTTTTCTTTCATGTGTGTGCATTATATTATATTCTTTTCAAGTTTTGTGTTCATTTTGTTCAGTTCTTTCATTTGCCAGTGCTATGCCAGTTTTGGAGAGTTATGTATATTTAGGGTTGTAACTCTAGATTCTACTGTGGCCACACCATGGGACTTGGGATTATAAGAGTGTAGACCTGACATTATATGAATATGCTTATAGGTCCCTGGGAAGTATGTGCACCTAATTGTTTGACCTTTCCCTAGGCCAGCTAAGGCTATGCCCGGTTCAGAGTGGTCAACAGTGCAAGAGCTCTAGCAGATAGTGGGAGGAGTTTCAAAGCCTACCCTTTGGAGGGAGTCAAGGGACATGGAAGAAGGAAATATTATATTAAGGAGAGACCTTGAGGAGTCTAGGAAAGGTCTTGAAGAAAGTTAGATAGATTAGTGACTCTGTGAAGTCCTACAAACCCTTAAAACCCTCAATCTTGGTACAGGCATTGTACGGCTTGATGGAAACCTAAGACCCCAAGAATCCTTGAGGAGTGGAAAAATGAATGAGGGTTACTTAAGAAACCTATCCTTGGTTCTATGATAAGAAGGTGTCAAAAAGCCTATAAACTCGGAGGGAGGGCTAATTAGGCCTCTTCCTTGTAGCCCTATTTTGGGAAGGAAGTGTCAGATCGATGGATGAACCAACCTTACTAATGGCTTGAAGTTGTGTCAAATGTCCCAAAAACACCTTGGAACTCAAAAAATTCACTGTTAGAGCTTGGGAAGGAGTTGGAAGCCTAAAAGACCCTTATGAGCCTATGTAAGGGATGGTTGCTAGAGATCAAAGCTTGTAATGTTGGAAGATGAGATAGCTTAACTTGGTGGGTAGGTTAGGATAGGTTAGGGGATCCTTGGATGAGTAAGGAATTGTATAGACCATTAGAGGTGTCAAAGGAACACTTGGATCCTAGAGAAGATCAGGGGTATAGACTAGCTAGTCTATCCTAATCTCCCCATCACTTCGGTACCTCCTTCTTATACATCATGATCATTTAATTCAAGTACCTTTAAACTTTTTCTCTATAAGAACCAACAACTTTGATACCAATTGTTAATATTATTTAGAACAACAAAGAGGGGGGTGAATCATTTGTTCTCAAGTCCAAATGTATAATTAAACTTTCAAAACTCTTCAACAACTTAGATCTAACAACCAACAACTACGCGGTCATTACTGAATTATTATGAGAAACATATTAAAATGCAGTCCACTATACAATACTATTTAACTTGAAAAATGTAAAAATGTTCAAATGAAAACATTCACACAAGAATTAACACCAGGATTTATAGTGGAAATCCAATTTGGGAAAAACCACTTTGTAACATGTTACTAATATTTTCACTCTTCTGAAGTGAGCTCTGTGAAAAGCCAACCCTGTCAAAGGTTTACAAACACACTATCAGGTGTGACCCAATTAAAGGATTTCAACCACCCTATTAGGAGTGTGCATTGTTAAAGGGCTTACATACATTCCATTATAATGCAACCTTGTTCAAAGGATTTATACAAATGACTCTTAGGTCAACCTTGATTAAAGGATTTAAAATTGATATAATGATTAGAAAGTAACAATAGTATTTGATCTGAAAACATACAACTCACTTTGCAAATAACATATCCAATTATGTACACATATGTTGGCTTGCTGACTATGATCCATTTCCATCTCCATCAATGATCTGATCAGAAATCCCTTCATGAAATCACAACTCCTCCTTCAGCCTTTTTTTCTTATACCATCAATAACAACAACAACTGCAACATCCTTCATTCAACCTAACACTTAGGTTTCCCTAATACCTCTTCATTTAGGTCAATCCAAATTTTTCCACTTAATCTCCTATGTAGATCTTAGGGTTAGGTCAGATTCATCAAATCCTTCCAACTTTATGTTCTTCATCTATCCTTTAAGAAACATCTCAAATCTCTTTATGGAATTACAATAAAATAGTTTACAGTGCATTAAATGCTTCCATACAATCAATAAATAAAGTCAACATGATTTACATAATCCAAGAATTCAACTATGTCAGCTAGGAATCTGAATTCTTCCTCAAATATAAATTACTGATGCTCAGTCAATACTGTGTTCAAATCCTTGGTCATCACTGGGTAGCCCGGTCACCACTGAAACTATTTTCTCAGCTAATACTATCTTCCTCAGTAATTAAATGGTGTTTGGTCAACACTAAATTTACTTGGTATATACTGTCTTGGTCGACACTAACATCACTCGGCTTAAACTAAATTTCTTCACTTTTTCTCAATTAAGCCTACTTTTTTATTCTTACTTCTTACTTGGATAAGCACTACATTATCTTATCATTATGCCACATAATCAAGTACCCATTGAAGTATCAAGATAACTCAACCTTTCCTTAGGTGCTATTATTATCAACCTTGCCCTAATCCTTCTCAACAATCAAATAGATATAGTACTTTCTTAGATAGCAACAGTCTTACCAGTTAAGGTTTGACATCAATGACAATACAACAATTGCTTCAATTGCAGTTTCCAACATAAATAGCTAATGATGTTTCATTTGAACTTCTAAATGAATGCATGTCTCTTGATCATGTAAGTGTACAACAATCTAGATAGTTTTCAATGTTAGATTCAAGTATCAACTAAAAAATCTAGAAGCCATAGACTTACATGTAATACCTGGTCCCATCATAGAGTTACACTATTTCAAAATTGGTTTTACATCTATTAAAACTGTGCCACCTTCCTACTTTAGTTCCTCTCTAGTAAGATCTCTTTTCACTCATGCTCCTACACCATCATGCTCTCCCTTTCCATGCCCTACCTTAGTGAAATTCCAAAAAAATTGTACACCAATTGTCACATGCCTCTTACTCAACTAGTAGAACATCCTTGCATTCTTTAATTGTGTGGTGCAATTGTCCAACCATATTAAGTGTTGGTTGTATCTTATACCTCTTTCCCTTAAACTATCATAGAAGACTATAAATAATCCTTTGACAAACTCTAAGGAATGAGTGTGATCATTACTAATATAGAAGTGATACTCTCTTATAACCTTTTTGTCCTCCTCTATGCTATCATGTTCATACATGAATGCTATGTGTACAAAAATAGTAACTTGTGTAGAGTGGTAATACATAGGTTTCACTTCATTTTGAGGTTTTAGTGTATATAATTCTTAGAAAAATCAATGATAGACACAATAGTACCAAAGGGGAAAGTGTCCTTACACAACTTGAATTTCTCATCTAATCACCTAGCTCTGTGTGTGTGACCTACATACTCATAAACTAGTTTCTCTTGAAACATCTTCATAAAATCACCTATGCATATATCCCTTTTCACTAAATCATACATCTTTAATTATTTTCTATCTTTAACACCATATGTGACTAACTTTTATTTTCCAATAGAAACTACTGTCTTACAAATTTCATGTGTGCTATCTAGATGTTGGCATCTAGGAAACTATTGCAAACCACCACATGTAGGACACAATCATTTCAAAAAAAACATCTTATAGTCAATGCACCCATCATCTCTTCTACATAGTACACTTGAAATAAATTATCTCGGTGACTTAGGAGGTGTGTATAGACCACATTCTTGTAAAACATCATTAGTGTGAAAAGTACAACATATATAATGATAAATATCATGTAATACCCTCTCCGATGATTATACTTTAACTCTTTGATTTGGACATTCTGCATTATGATGATTAGAACTATGTGTCCACATTTATGTTTATGGATGATGATATGCTTATCAGATGATTAGATACACTCATTTATGATTATTGTTTAATGTTTATTAATCATCTATCTTTATATGTTTATGAGGAAGTAGAGCTAACCCAAGGATTTGAATCTAACCATTACTATCTATGATATCTCATGTTTCATATGCGATTGATGTGTTTTCATGACTCGGGACAAAGTCATAGTTACTCACTTAGTTGAGGTCCACATGATGTATCGATCATGGTCATATATATATATATATATATATATATATATATATATATATATATATATATATATATATATATATATATATATATATATATATATATATATATATATATATATCTATATATATATATATATATATATATATCTCTCTCTATATATATATATATATATATATTTGCACATGTATTTCTTCTTGGTGATGCAGGATTGCAGGTACCGGGCATCATCTCCACCTGGTCTCACAGGTCTGAGTGATCCCTCAAAATCCTCAATCATTTTTGTTGTTACAAAGATATCATCAAGGTCCCACAGGAAGGAACTCTACCTTTGACCCTTTTACCCTTAGGTGGGGAGTTCCCAAGTCAGTCCCTTGTGCTAATAATGCATTGTTGTGGTGTATTGCAGTTGTTGGATTATGTGGTTCTTGTTGCTTGTTTCTTGCATTGATGAGAGTATGATGTTAAATTGTGTTTTGTGGTATCTTCTATCTTATGCTAGTAGTTACCCTAAATATATATATGTAGGAATATATATATATATATATATATATATATATATATATATATATATATATATATATATATATATATATATATATATATATATATATATATATATATATATATATATCATGATTATATTTTGTGTGAAATATGATTTAGTAATTGATTTAAATAATAATATTTATAATAATTAGATGTTTATGATATTTTTAATAATGCATCTTAATTATGTGATATATGTACACATAAGCATATGGGTGCACACATATGCCTATGGTTACAGATATATATTTAATAAATATTAGTGTGTGAAAGTAATTGTTTTTAAATAATAATAATAATAAATGAATTATTTACTTGAGAGATTAATTATTATATGGTAAATCTTTTATCATAGCTTTAGTCAATAAGTTAATAAGTAATAAATTATTTCCTTTTCCTTAAATAAAGTAAAACCACATTAGTTTATTAATATTTATGAGGCTCTCATATTAGATTTTATTATTAATAATATTAAATTAGCTATTCCCTTCCCATGAATGGCTTTAATGAAATTAATTAAAGCCTAAACTATAAACTACCTTTTGGTTGGGATGGTTGCATCAGTTGATTTTCCTGTGCAACCAATCCTTCAACCTATTTACATGAGAGATCTTTGAAGGATGGGGAGGTTGGCTGGAAATTATACTCAGGGAATTGGATTATTGCTTTGAGAGGATATTGTATTTAGGAGGATTATAGTATTATAGGAGAGGAGCTATATTGTTCTTGAAAGGATATTTTGATTGTGAGTTTCCAGTAGAAGGTTGGTGCCTGCATCCAAGAGGAATTTGGAGAAGTGTTGGAAAGAGATTTAAGAGAGTTGAATCAGCCTTCATCAACGGTTTTGTCCGCCATAAGCCAGGTAGGAGCTATCCTGAGAGATGCTCCTCCTTATTGGATTTATTAATTTCTTTAAATCTTCCTTTGTGTTGTCCTCTATGAATTTGAAATGAATATATTATATCATGTTTACAATTTTGTGTAGGAGAAAGGATAGTGTGTTGAAAACTATTACTGTATAAATAAATTATCCTTCTCTCTGTGTGTTGCTATGATTCTTGTGATTCCATATTATTTTTTTACTTGCTGGATAATATTTTACTATGATTTATATTGGGAAATATGTCACTAATTTTTTTCTATCTCTTTTCTATCTCTTTCCCAGATCAAATTTATTCAAACAATCATCTTACCTATGACTATCCTAACGTGACAAATTTTTTCCCTCTAGACATACCCACACTTAGATGTCTATAAATTTTTATTCTAACCAAAAAATCTTCAATCTCTCTAGTGAGGATGGGATTAATTATGTCTTTCAAAACATATTTCAATCTCATCAAGATCCAATGGCTGGTTTGAAAGTTATGGCCCCCACACTGAGGGTCATTTTTTCTGATACCATATTATTTGTCAACCAGAGATCTCTATCTTCAACCTCATGTATATCCCTGCATTAAAACACTCAATGGAACATACTTATATAGGAATAGGCTTCTCCCACAATCCAAAATAATCAAAGAAATTGGAGAGCCTATGTGCTCATTTAAACTTCAAAACAATTGATTGATTGCACCAAATCAATAACAGGGATAGTCAATGTAAATGATGACTTCCACTGTTCAAAGCCTCATAAAAACAAATTAAACCTATATGGAAATGGTTAAAAATAGAAAACAATACTATATCAATCTATTTTCAATCACATTTACATTGGAATGGAGATTTTTCAAATATAAAAGGGCTGGCTATACCCTCACAACAAAGAACAAGAAAGTTGCAGAGCTTTTTATTTGTATTCAAAGAAAACTTTATTCCTCTCTCTTCCACACACCAAACCCTCTAAAAATCTCTCCAAATTTTAGTGTTATGTGTTTATGATGTTTTGGTAAGGGTAGGAAACCTAATAAAACTAGGTGAGTGGCTCTTAGTGTGGGGTCGGGGCCCTAAGTGGCTAGTACCAGGATAACCAATTGAAGAGTTGTTTTAACAAGTGGTAATTTAATTAAAACTTATGGGAATGGTTCAACACTAAAAATATTAATTTATACCTCACCCATGCCATTAGTGCTAGTAAATGCTATGGATGGGAGTGGGAGAAGGCACCTATGCATAGGTACAATCGAATGATGCTTCTTTGTATGAAAGGCATTCAGTTTTGCATTTACCTACCTGGGGGCTGAGGCCCATAGTGGCTAGTACTAGGACAACCCAAGGGGTGAGGGCCATGCGATGACACTCACCTAGCTTGTCACTTAGAGTTTCTACCTAGCCTTAGAACCTTTTGGGAAAGGGTTTGTACTTTGATTTTCTTTTCATTTGTTATTTGGGAAAGGTTACTCCAACCCTAGGTACGACCTAGATATCACTTCCTTGTGGACCTTGGTGTTTATCTCCTAGAATGGGGGAGTGGGCTGTTTGGTATCCACGTGATTGGGTGGTAAATATTTTTATCAAGGTATCATTTGTGGATGCAGTGCTTAAGGATTCTTACTTGCATAATGTTCCATTTTTTAAGAAAGGAGAATTTGTACTTATCTTTCATGTTGTTCAATGAAATGTAAAGTTATTGTTACCTCCCAAGAGGAGATGAATGTAATATATTTATTAATTTATTTTAAATGATGTTTTGGAGTGGGTAGTTTTAGGAAGAAGGAAAGGGAAAATATGAACTTTATGTAAATGATGTTTGGATTTAGTGAGGTTTCAAGTAAAATAGTGTCTCATTATTGTTGATTAAGAAAAAGCTAATAAATCAAATGTAATGATTTCCAAATGTGTAATGGCTCAAATGCTTAGATAAATCTATTATGTGGTATTAATGCTTTAAATTTTATATTGTTCACAAAGGATACTTAGGAATATAGATGGATTCAAATGTTAGAGTTGAAATGAAAACAATTTGTATTTCCTTATAAAGAATCTTCACATGATATGATGTAGTTTTCTTTAAGAAGTAAATCATGTTGTTAGTATATTTAACGAACTCAAATGGAATGTTCATATGATAGTAGGGAACCTAGGGAGGAATCTAGGTTAATATATGTGTATGTTTTGTTCATGTAATTCTTTTAAAAGTTCAAAAAATTTCATAATTCATTACTTAGGTTTTCTTTTCTAAAGAGAATCTTTGTTCTCTTCCCTGGTTCCCTTGCATGGCATTACATATCATAATGCATGGAAAATTAAACATGGACCCCGCAACAACATGTAGTACGTGCATGATTAATCTTAACATAAACTGGTTTTGTCAACTCAAAAAATCTTTGGCTAATTTTAATCTGAGGAAATATTTGAAGAAAGCTTTGATAGAATTGTGTTTGAGTCATGTCTAAATAGTGTTTTGGATGTGGTTCAAAATTTCTAAGTCCAATTCACCTTCTAACAACATCTCTTTGGTTGGGTGAAACGCTTGTTTTATCATGCCAAAATTTGTCAATTAACATTCTTAGTGTATCAAAAACAACCTTGTCCTTGTGTGGGACTCTACCTAAGAATGCCCAAAGAGAATTATTGTTAGGATCCCCAATTTTCTCTCACCTCTCTAAGGCATTGTGTAATTTTTTTCTACTTATCCAAGTAATGACTTTCTTGTTTTTCTTATTATACAAGAGTTTTTCATTTCCTTTCCCATTATGGTTGATGTGAGGATACGTCGAGTAACATTAGCATCTTTTGTATGTGCTTTAGTACCAATGGCTTGGTATGCATCAAATAGATTTCTCACAATAGTTCTTTCACTACTATTTTTGGTTGTTCTTAACCCCAAAATTATCATTGTCTCTCTAAATTTCAGATTTTTAATCATTTCAACAACTAATTGCATCTTCCACTTTGGTTTAAATTTTCAAAATAGTTATCCCAGATTCTTTTAACTGTTCTTCTACAAGTTCTTTCAAAAAATTTATCATGCATTGGCCTCACAATATTTTCATCAATGTCAATTGGAAACTTTGGTTTTCTACAAATTATTCTAAGAGGTGTTAAGATATGTGCATGCTCTTGGTTTCCATTAGGTGCATTACTATCATCAAATTGAAGTGGTGAATATTCATCAAATTCATTAGGTACATTCATCACATTTATTTGAAATGGAGTATGGTCATTACATTCATTAGGTGCATTTTGATCATTTTGATTTGGTGCATGAGGTACATTTTGTTAGGAATGGGAACACTGAGAGGGGGGGGTGAATCAGTGTTCACTATATTCAATCTTTTTCTTTTACTCTTTAATCAATCTTGAATGCTTAAGTATTGAAATGAATATTAACATAAATAGAAAACATGAAATCAAAACATAACACCAATATGATTACAGGGAAACCCAAATAGGTAAAAACCCCAATGGGAATTAACACCCACTAATAATCTACACTAGTGTATTATGATCCTTGTTAGAATATCCTTAACCCTATTTGGATTTGTCTTTACAATGCATTTAGTACAGTGACATGGTCAAGGGTCAAACCCTATTAGGATTCTTTTACAATAACCCTATTAGAGGTGTGGACACATTTTCCTAGAGCTCACTTCTCAAGTGGTGAAGGCTACAACCTTCTGATCTCAGATACACACTATATTTGCTGGATGAACTAGCACTGTGACACTACTTGTCTGATCAGTTCCTTTGATGTGCTGATGCTTTGACCTCTTGCAAAGCTCTAATACAACTCAAAAACTCTTTACATACTTCTAATCTACTTATTTCAGCTCTATAACAACTTCCATGACTAATTACAAGGGTGCATCTAATATTTATATGCACATACAAAACAATTAACTAGGTCGGCCCAATTTAACCAATTACATATAATGCTTCCAAGTGAATTGGCTCAAGCATGTTTAAAAAAAAATTTAATTACATGTCTATAACCTAATTACAATAGGTGAATAGCCTTTACAAAACAATAACATAGTCGCTAATCAAATTATCATCAGTCGGCTGCATACTCTATTCTATTCTGGCATTTATTGGCTATGTAACTTCAACTATTTGTAACTTTTCCATACTTGCATATCTGATTATGCACTTATAGACTAAGCATGAGTACACTCTTACCAACTTATCTTCTAGGGCACATACCATAACTTATTCATACGCATGTGCATTGATGCTCTGAACTAATGGTGCTTTGTTAACTATCCAATCTTCTGTACTTAGCCACTTTCTGATCTTCTGATGAGGTGCGCTGACTCCAAAACACTATATGACTTTGTTTCCATAATGAAAACACTATATCTAGTCATATACAATAGTATAGTCAATGTTACAACAATCTCCCTCTTTTTCATTGATGGAAACAAAGGAATATGGCACAGTTACTAACTATTCTCTTATACAAAAAGCTTTTGACATACTCTATCTTATGTTTCCCTTATATTTTTACTATACATCTTCTTTACATATCTATAAATCCATATTCTATACATACTCCCCCTTTGATATTAATGACAAAAGGTTGTAAAGACTGAATCTCTACAAGTACTTATAGGGAAATTACATCCAGATATGCTATCTGTAACTTGTGGATCTCTTGCTTCCAAAATGCAATCAGTGCATTGATTATTTGGAGATTGGTGCATAATGTATAATTCAGCTTCTCCATCTTCTCCAAATCTAAGGTAGGACCTTGATCATATGTCACCATGGTGGCATTGATCTCCTTGATATTCTGATTGAGCACATCTAGGGAGGGCACGAGAGCATTCCTGAGCTATGTTTTCCTTTCCCTTATCTTGGGCATCTCCTTCTCTACTCTTTCTATCTTGTCAATCTACCCTTGATATACATTATTACACATATTTAGATTAGTGGAGGGGTCTTCTATTGATTTTATTACTTGTTCTATCATTTCTTCTACCTCTTGGATCTTCTTGAAATGATCATCAGTTAGCTTATCTTGGTCCATACAATCTGCAATGATCTTCTTGCCATTTACTGCAAAATCCTTCAAAGATGCTTGACCAATTTTTAGGGAACTTAGGTCAAGTGAAAAGTTACTAACCATTTCATTTAGTCTCTTCTTCCTATACTTTTCTTCTACAACTTTATATGCAAACTCTTCGAAGGTAGAAAAATTGGTTTTGAAGGCTGTGAGGATGTTGCTAACATCATCAACTAAATGCACCTTAGACACTTTCTTGTTTGAAGGCAATAGACTATTCAATATGTTGACTGATTTGACAAATAATGAGTTCCTCATTACCTATTTTTCTTTGGCATTCTCCATAGCTAAGACACTAATCTTGATCAGGTCTTCTTCTCCCCAAGAATCCAGACTAGTGGTGTTTGGTGTCAATCTTGACAACAGTGATATAGAAGGCATGATAGGAGTGCTATTCATTGCTTCTTGTTTGACTCTTATTGTCATTTTAGCAGATGACTTATCTATTGGTTCATTTTATTTCATCTCTACTTCTCCTTTCTCTTTTTCTTCTTCCTTTTCTTTTTCTTCTTCTTTTTCTATCTCTTTTTCTCTTTCAAATTCTGTCATATCCTCAATCGGTACTTCTTGTTGATTAGGAGGAGTGTTACCACATATATTCTCAGCTTGAGTGCTTCCAAATGCTTCTTAAAACTTATCCAAATCAATATCTGAGGCCACCATTGGAATCTCACCATTGTCAATAAAATTTGTATCATCCTTATGTGTTTCTGCCATAGGCATAGGGTTCTCTACCTCTGTGGGTGC
Organism: Chamaecyparis obtusa; assembly: GCA_027943335.1. Lineage (NCBI taxonomy): Eukaryota > Viridiplantae > Streptophyta > Pinopsida > Cupressales > Cupressaceae > Chamaecyparis > Chamaecyparis obtusa. Next base: position 859,393 of record BSBK01000708.1, read on the forward strand.
TACAACTATGGGCGCTGAATCTTGAGGACCTGTATTCTATACATTGATGGTCTCTAACTCCTTGGCTACCTTTGTGGGTACTTGAGTTGTGGGCACAGTAGCTGGATACATGTGTCTATTCATGAAAACTATCTCAAAGGCTTTTTTTGTTTCCTTTGCAACTAGTTCATAATTCTTGTCCATTATATGCAAAGTTCTTGACTTGGTTCTAAGATGTGGCTTTCCAAATCTAATAGTAAGGTCTTCTCCTCCAGAGAACATACTGGTAAAATATCATCTAAGATCTTCTCTCTTATTCTTAGATCTTCCTCCATTTCTTGTCTCTTTAAGAAGTCTAAAATGTTCCAAACATTGTCTAGAATCATAGTCTTCAATTCTAGCACTTTCTTCTTAAACTTAAGCATGTGCTTGATAATCATGCCATGAATCTCTAACTTATCTATTTCACTATACTTATCATAAAATTTTCCTATTTGATCAATCCTTCCTTCATCAATTATCCTTGAACTTAGCACTTTTAGACTAGGTCTAAAACTTACTTGTGGTGGTGCTTGAGTACTCTTTCTTTGGATTCTTGTAGTGCGCGAGGATGGATGACTAGTTCTTGTCTCTTTCTTCCTCTTTGACATTGTCTTATACTCCAAAGGAGTAGTAAGGTCAATTTTTTTTGTGGGTGCATGAGGGGCCACATTTGTTTTACCCTTCAGATCATTAGACTTCTCCACTTTTACCTTCTTCAATTTAGGATCATCTACCTTTTCTTCTACTACTGATGCACTCTCAATTCCCAAAGAAATATTTTCTTGTCTTTCTTTGTCAAGGTCTACTTGAGTTACTCCATGAATTTTCAATATCTCAAAAGTAACCTTAGCTACTTTTATTTTAGTTGATGCATTGTTTAGAACAGCGTCAACTTCTCTAGTTTTCTCTTCATAAGTCCCCCATCTTGTCTCATTAAGGTCCTTAGGTGTTGATAATAGTACTTGAGCATATGCCTCCAGGATTGGCTCCTCAAACTCATATCCAAGTGGATGAATCCACTTTGTCCTTGGTTCAACTGCTTCCATACACGTTGTATCATTCTCTACCATAAAGCAAATGCTATCTTTGTACTTTTCAACAATGCTTTCTAGAATCATGTATCTTATCTACATTTTGGCCCTAAATGTTTTCAATTCCAGTGTCATGTAGTCCTTTAGTGTGCTCTCACTAGATGCCTTGAAGGATATCTATGGCATTGTGGGTAAACTGTTGTCCAAATACAAGTATATGGAAGTACATGTATATGATCAAAGACCCAAATCTGAATATTTTGGTCTTGTCATGTTTAATGGCCTTGATTTTGTCTATTAGTTGTGCATGCAGGAACTCACACAAATTAAACTCTCTATTTTCTCTCACAAGTCTTATTGCTGCAAGAATTGTGGCTGTTGACACACTATTCACTCTGCTAGTGTGTTGAAACCTATACCCTAGTATCATAGACATCAATTTGATGTCATTTTCCTCTATAGGCTCTATAGTCATTCCATGCCTATCACTTCTTGATTTTCATATTTTCTCGACAAGTTTTCTCACATCCTTTCCTGCTAGAAGAATGGCACCTTTCTTAGAGAGACCTATCATCTCATGAATTAGGTCTCTTATGATCCTTACTAGAACTTCACCTATCCATAATAGGTCATCATGAATCTTGCTAAGTAGAATATTTAACCATTTAGACTCATAGAACTCATATGTAGTAGTATATTCAATTATCAGGTGGTTTTCAAACTGTGCATACTCATCCAAGAAGGTTTTATCTAGTTTCATCATGGTTTCTAAATATGCTCTTATCCTATCAAGTCCGACTAGCTCCTTTTTACAATATATGTATGCATGGATGTCTTCGACATGCATAACGCCCATAGGCGTGTGGGAGAATGCCCCTTCTAGGTCATCCAATATGGATTTGAATGGGTGCCTCTTAAATACATATCTTTTCTTCTCCGCAACATCAAATATAATAGGATTATCCATCACTTACCTGTATATTGCTTTCCTAATGGTTTCCAAGAACTTCTGAATAAGCATGACAGATTAGGGCTTCTGTAACTGATCAAACACACTGCTTCATTGGTCAATCAATCTACAATCCTTTACAATCAACTGCTAGGGCTTATGTGCTCTTCAATCACTCTAAACTCAAACTCAATGAGTGATCTACAAAATTTTGTATACTTTAAAGTGAAAATTCCACCATTAATGCTTACCGCGTAAACCAAACTTTCATTGAAAATCTCCAACTTTCATTCTATTATCAATCAGGTAGTGCACTCTTACACATAAGCTCTTCTAGTCTCCAAAAGGTTAAGTCCAAAGGTGTATACTCTGAGGGTGAGTATATCGGTTGCACAGGGGTTTAGAGCTAAATTATCTCCTCCTATGACCCTGAGGACCATTCATCTAGATGTAGAGGGTGCATCTACTATGGATGCATCCAATACATTCTCATCAACCTTATCCTTCTGTGCCTCTAACCAAATCAAGCTCGCATCTTCTGAAGCTTTCAAAAACTTCACTTCTCCTTCGGTATCTAGTATTGATTCTTCTAGCTTTTTAGGGATTTCCTAACTTTTCATTCTTGATCTACAGAACTTTGAGATGTGTCCAGCCTTGTTACATGAGTGACAAATAACTAGAGGCCTTATATTCCTCAGTGCATTGACATGGGTTACCATTTTACACTGTCTAGCTGAGTGACTATTATAGTTACATATCTAACATGTAACATTCTGAGAACTTCTTACATTTGGTTGATTCTTCCTTCTCTAATTATGTTGAGTCTTATTCTTCTAACTTGTCTTACAATTCGTAACTCTATGACCGAATTTATTGCATGAATAACATTAACCATTGAAAGGTCTTACCTCTGTATAGTTCCTTGCTATATGTCCATGCTTGTTACATGCATAACAAGTTTGATCTACTAGCTTGCACTCATTCTTGGATGGTTCAACATGATCTTTAGTCTGACTTCTAGTATCCTTAGCACCTATGGTGTCTTCTAGTGCTTTCATTCTTGCTCGCATGTTGTCAATCTAATTTTGTGCTTCATTGAATCCAATGCCTCTAGTATCTCCTTTAAGCTTCTGAGCATATAATTGAGATTCAATCATATCCTTTCTTGTGTGTAATTTATCAATGTGATTCTTAGTCTCTTTCAATTTAGATTCCAAGATTTCTTTGTTGTTTCTTAGCTCCAATATTTCCATGTTTTCTTGCCTCAATTCTTCATTCAGTTGAAGGTTCTCTTCATTTAGCATTTTGACCATGATCCATAAATCAATGGTAGAACATTCTTTCAAATATTTTATGAGTCTTTTGATGAGTGTTTAAGCATCACTAACTTTTCTTTTAATTCTTCAATTTCCTTTTCAGATCTGTCTAGTCTTCAAGAGCAACTTCAAGATTTCTTTTCAAATGTTTCATTTCTATCTTGTCCATGATCTCCTCAAGTGGTTAAACTTCTTTTCTAAGCACCAGAGCTCTGATACCAATTGTTAGGAATGGGAACACTGAGAGGGGGGGGGGGGGGGGGGGGGGGCAGTGAATCAGTGTTCCCTATATTCAATCTTTTTCTTTTACTCTTTAATCAATATTGAATGCTTAAGTATTGAAATGAATATTAACATAAAAAAAAAATATGAACTCAACACATAACACCAATATGATTATGATGAAACCCAAATAGGTAAAAACCCCGGTGTGAATTGACACCCACTAATAATCTACACTAGTGTATTATGATCCTTGTTAGAATATCCTTAACCCTGTTAGGAGCTATCTTTACAATGCATTTAGTACAATCACCTAGTCAAGGGTTAGACCCTATTAGTTTTCTTTTATAATAACCCTATTAGGATTTTGGACACACTATCCTAGAGCTCATTGCTCAAGTGGTGAAGGCTACAACCTTTTGATCTCAGATACACACTATATCTATTGGATGAACTAGCAGTGTGACACTACTTGTCTGATCAATTCCTTTGATGTGCTAATGCTTTGACCTCTTGCAAAGCTCTAATACATCTCAACAACTCTTTGCATACTTCTTCTCTACTTATTTCAATTTTATAACAACTTCCATGACTAATTACAAGGGTGCATCTAATATTTATATGCGCATACAAAATAATTAACTAAGTTGGCCCTTTAACCAATTACATATAATGCTTCCAAGTGAATTGGCTCGAGCATGTTTACAAACAAAGTTAATTACATGTCTATAACCTCATTAAAATAGGTGCATAGCCTTTACAAAACAATAACATAGTCGCTAATCAAATTATAATCAGTCGGCTGCATACTCTGTTCTATTCTGGCATTTACTAGTTGTGTAACTTCAACTGTCTGTAATTTTGCCTTACTTGCATATCTGATTATATGCTCATAGACTAAGCATGAATACACTCTTACCAAGTTATCTTCTAGGGTGCATACCATAACTTGGTCATGTTAGTACCTGCAAAAAATTTCATGGCTTCATGTCCTTTCCTTTGGTCTCTGCAGTATTTTTCTTGCCTCTGGCCTTCAACCCTAAGCAAAAATTCATAAACTAGTCGTTGCATGAAAAACCCTTTGTTTTACCCTGGCCATGTTCTAATTTTTTGTTAATTTTTTAAGTCACTTAAGTTCCTAAAGGTCCACGTGCTTAATATTTCCCTAAGTCTAGTGCCTGGTGGGCTTTAATATTTCCTAAGTCCTAATTATTTATTTCTTCCTAGGTCCCTGCACTAATTTTTCCTATAGTTTCGGCCTTTTATTTCCTGGGCCCAGCTCTCTAGCACCTTCTTAATCCTATAGTTGTAATTTCACAAGGGTCTTGTCAGAGGCTTGCAATCTTATGATGACCTTTGATTCTCCTTTGTGACGTATCTTTTAAACTGAGTGGGTCCACTACCATGTTGGCACAATTGGCAGTTTTTTATTGGTCGGCATGTTGCTGAGAAGGATCTTGTCAGTGGGGCCTGTAGTGAAGCCTTTTTAATCTATGGTTGGTGCATGATCTTAAGGATTATTCTTACCCTTTGAGACCATGTGCCATCCATTGATTTTGAATTTGACTTGGATATGTTAGTGGGACCTAACATCTGCAAAAGATCTACGATTGGCATAAATTCTCATGGAAGTTGTCAGAGCCATGAGATCTTATGCCAGCCGTTGATTCTACTTTTCTCAGATGGCTGATGAGGGTGGGTCCTCTAACATGTGGCCTTGACTTGCATTATTCTGATTGGCTAAGAAGGAAGGTGATTAGGATTTGTTAGTGGGCCTGAATCTTTCAAAGGGGGTTGACAATGTGGTAGGATCTACAAGTGTCATGTGATCGCATGGAATCTTTTCAGGCCATGCGATCATGTGATAGCCATTTGATTAAAGGTTTATATAGAGTGGATCCTCTATCAGTGGTGACCAAGCAATTGAAAAAAATGGTATACTAACAAGTGGCATAAAGTGGGCCCAGGCGGGGATCTAAAGTCTGGCAGTCTGGATAAAAAGGTTAGCGGCCTAACAAAGTTCAAAGGGTTTCATTCGTTCATGCAATAAAATGGAGGTGCTCCAAATTGGCTGGTAATTCAGTGAAGGAGTGTTCATGCAATCGCTAAACTAAATGGTGGAGAGATAAAGTATTCCATGAACTAGAATAGGTCTTCAGTCGCCAGTTCGATAAATGTGGCTGAGTTTCTATTAAGTGTTAAGTCATAAAGCTCGAGAAATATGAAGATTTGATGGTCAAGATATAAAGTTGACCTAAATTAAAATGTAGACCACTGATATGCTGCTAGCGCCATGGAAATGACCATTGTATTTCAAATTCAAATTTATAGAGGGTTTCCAGTGACAGAAACTACCAAAATTTATGGTTTTAGAGGCCAATTTTGATTGGTTTAGTGGCGCTGGTTGTTGTCGACTGATCTAAGGGTCTCTATGGTTGGTGGTATGATGTTTTTATACTAGGAGAAGTGTGGTTTTGTGCTCGAGGTGTGTTTGCAGGTGACCAATTTGATTGGTTTTCATGGCAATTCCTTGGTGTTCTGTACTATTCTCACAGATTTTGATGATGGCAGATCTATCTAAGATTCATTTTCTCTAGGTTGCCTATGTTTCTTCCCCTGCAATAACTTTTCTTGTATTTTTGATTGATTGGGTAGTTGAAACCCTAACCCTAGTCACCCGAAGCTTGATGCATCCTCTTTGAGGATTCCAAGGTGACTAGGGGTATAAGTATTTAGTTTTTTGATAGAGTAGGGGTTTGGTCTTGAGGTTCAATTCTAAATTTTGGTTAGTTCCAGTGGTTGTGATTGTATGAACATTTGAGGAAAGAGGAGCTAGATTTTGGGTCTGTTTCCTATCTTTGTGTTGCTTTGATTGTATATTGATCTTGAATATGTTAATGAGAATGATATTGAGTTCCAATCTTACATTTGTGTATGTCTTCTTATTTTGGTTCTAAGCTCATATATTTTAGTATCATAAAGTGTATCAGCATATGGTAAACAAAGAGTATTGTGAAGTCATCTCTGAGTTCCTAACAAAGTCAGGATTAAAGTCTTCTAGGTGAGTTCAGCGAGTTTACAACCAAATAATAATTTGATGTCCTGGTGTTTGAGGGAGAGGGGTAATAGGAAAGGCACTTACCCTGAGCCCAAGAGTGTTTGATTTAAGATCTTCAGCTGATGTATGTAATTGGGTGACTCTTTGCCCTAGGTTAAGGCACTGGTCCATTCTCTAGAGGCATTTCATTGTCATCAACTGCACACACCCAAATTTAAATGATAATATCATTCAGTCAATTAGTAAAGGACATAGTTGTATATTGTTTTGAGAATACTTTGGGGAAGTGAGTCAAGGGTACACCTACCTAAGCATTAAGGCTCAAAGTGTAGGAGGATCTCATTGTTGATCCTTGTTAATTGGCCCTATTCCTTGTAGACTTTGGAGTCGTGATAGAGTCAAAATGTCATTAAAGTTATCCATCAAAGTATAAATCTACAAGTTAAAGATCAAAGGGAACCCCCAAAAAAATGGTGACTCTACTGGGAAGAACAAAAATGAAGAATTGTATTTGTTAGAATCTCTAGTTGTAGTTATCTTGTAAAGTCAAAATCTTATTGACCAGATTGATTTACCCATCCAAGTCCCCAACAAAATGGTGACTCTACTGGGGAGAACAAAAATGAATAATTGTATTTGTTAGAATCTTTGGTTGTGGTTATCTTGAAAAGTCAAAATATTATTGACCAGATTGATTTACCCATTCGAGTCCCCAACAAAATGGCGAGTCTACTGGGGAGAGTCTAGAGATAAAAAATTGTGTTAGACTTTTGTGTTCTTTTGTGGTTTTCAGTGTCATCTTGTGATTTTTAAGGTTTTCCCATCTAGGTGGGTGGAAACTCAAAAGGTTAAGAACCAATGTCATAAGTTGAAGATGGACAAAAGGAGGAATACTAGGTCTTTTGTCAAGAAAAATCTAGAGATTGCTCTAGAATAGTTACCTAGAGCTGACAAGAAAAGCTGGATCAGGAGGAATGAAGAGTCTACCAGTGCTCTTGTGAGAGAGAAAAGAAATACTAGAGGTAGAGCACCACTTGCATCCTCTAATGAGGAAGATTCAAAAGACATAAGTTCTAGATTAGACAGTGGCTGCTCTAAAGACAAATTTTATGATACCCTAGAAGTAGTATTTCAAGATAAGGGTTCATTACCTATAGGTCAAGATGAACATGCTAGAGAAAAAGGTTATGGGCTGAATCTAGATCCTGATGAGGATATATTCAGAAGGTAGCCCATGGAACCAAGGTGAGTGCACCTCCCATATCAGCATCCTACTAATGTGGAAGTATCATCAAGCTCTGAAGACAACATGATAGATCCACATGACCTAAATGCACTTAGGTTGCAGTTGGCAGAGTAGGATGCCATATACAAAAGGTTACAAGAGGTAGTCTCTTTTAAGAAAAATTAATGAAATGAAGGAGAGAAACAAGATGCTTGCTTCTGCTCCTAGGGTGTTGCAATATGATGTTTTTGGTGATCTTGAAGCTCTAAGAAGTGAGCAGGAACACTTGTTGCAAGACCATGAGTTTGATGAAGAAGGCCCTATGATCAGACAAGTGCAAAGTTATGCTCCTTTGCCTAAAGGTAGGAATGGACATGAGATCACTAGGCCTACTATAGTTATTAATGAAAAAGGAAAGTAGAAGATGGTGGGTGTCTAAATAAGAAAACTAGTGACAATACCAAGGGTCCCACCACCTAAATCAAATAGGGAGACAAAGATAGAAAGAAAAAGAAAAGAGGATGAAGCTCTATCTCAAGAGTTGGAAAGAGCTAAAGTTGATGCTACTATTGTAGAGAAAAGAAGAAAGATCAAATTCTTGAAGGCTTCATCAGCTAATGTTCATGGCCCTTCTACTACTGAGCTAGGTATGCCATCTATGAACACTACTATTCCACTTAGCAATGCTACTAATAGTAATCTAATTCCTAATGTATCTACCAAATCATTTGTTGATCCTAATAGATAGTCAAATGTGCAAGTGGGTGGGAATGTAAATAAAAATAATAATTCTAGTGGGAACACTAGTTTAGGATTTCAAAGAAGACCTATGCAACTTGAAGGCTATAGGAAAATTAGTTTTGATGGGATACCAGGCTACCCAAATGCTTTTCCAAATGATAGAAGAGATAAGGTACCTAAGTTTTCTAGTAATAATGCTATTAGTTGTGAGGAGCATCTTAGGTTATTTGTTGATATGCTTAATGATTATGAGGTAGAGCATGAGGATATAGTCATGAAATTATTTGTTCAATCTCTAATAGAGGATGCTAGAGATTGGTTTAAGAGACTTCCTGATAAATGTATTGATACTTGGGATTCTTTTGAGAGATGTTTTAAAGAGTAGTATGGTGATAGGCCTAATGCTAGTTTCATGTTGAATGAATTCAATACCATAAGGAAAAATTAGAATGAATCTGCAGTTGAATTTAATATGAGATTTCAGAAGGGTATGCATAAGTTATTTCAAGTTATGCGGTTAGATGACAATGTTTGTATAACTACATACTTCAATGCATTTGATGGAAAGATGGGTTACCTATTGAGGGACAAGGAACCAAGAACTCTTAGGGATGCTTTTAGGATTGCTATCAATATTGAGAACAATATGAAGATATCAAAGAAATTGGGTAGGAAGAGAGATGACCCTATGTTGTTTGGGGACAAGAAATACAAAAAAGAAAATGATAGGAATGTTGGAACTAGGAGGCAAGAAGAAGATAAATTGGATAAGGTCCTTAATGAATTGAAGGATTTGAAGGCACCTACAAATAGGAACATCAGTGCTCCTACCAATGAGAGGCCTCAATTCAAAAATAATTTCAATAAGTAGAATAGATTGCAGAACTACCCCTACAACACCCAATGGAAGGATGACAAGCCTGTTGTCCCTTTTGCAAGAGGAAATAATGACAGAGGTGTCCCTAACCCTCTACAAAAAGATTCAATAAATGTCATGGAGGACATACCTTGGTGTGTTGCATGCCAGTCCCCTCATTCTGTAGAGCATTGTGTGGTTGCACATTCTATGGTTGCAAATCAAGATTGTGGCAATGAGGAGATAGATCAAGAAGAAGATCAAGATGATGTTGGATGCAACATGGCTACTTCATATCTAGGATATGAAGATGATTCTAATTTTGATGAAGAAGTAGATGTAAATGTGAAGAGACACACTCAGGCCCTTTTTCATCAAGAGGTTTTTTCTGATAGTGAAGACATTGATAAGAAGACATGTAACATGAACTCTTCTTCTAAGCCAGTAAATTTAAGAAGACCTTCTAGAGAAGAGGTGGATAGGATTACTGTAGAAATGATTGCCCAAGTGCAAACTAGGGGCATTTTGGCAAGGGATACAAATGGAAAAGCTGTAGGAATGTTTATAAAGAGTACCAACTCTGGAGAGCCTAATGAGAACAAATCAAAAGGTGATCACATGGTGAAATTCAAGAATGTAAAAGGTAAGAATTGTGAGCCTAAGGGAGTTGGAGTTGAAAGATTTTCTAGTGAGATTGAGAAGCCAGTTAACACAATGGCTAAGAATGAAAAAATGAGGGTGGTCAATACACCTAATGTATCAGACAAACAAAGAGATACTAAGGCTTTACAAATTGAGGTTCCTCCCACTGCTCATGTTGATATGTTATCTATATTGTCCCAAATTATAGTTAAGGTTCCATTGTCAGAATTGTTGAGGATCCTTGAACACAAAGATAGAGCTATGGCATGGGTGGATAATGTTCATAATAATGATGTTGCATGCAATGGATCTCAAGATAAAGCTTTGAAAGGAGTTTTTTCTTAGGGAATTGTATCTCAAATTCCTCCTATATATTTGGATAGTTCCATCAATGCTAGCCTTGAAAACATTGATCCATTCTTTCTAAGTGTCCTTGTGAATGGAATGAAATTAAGAAATTGTATGATTGATAGTGGTGCCTCTAATACTATTATGCCTTTTAAGATTATGGAAAAATTGGGCCTTAAAGTTGATATAGTTCAAGGTAGATGTTGTGCAACGGATCAGAGGGAGGTACCAATCATTGGGACTGTCAATGCAATGCCATATAGGCTGGCAACATATCAAGAGAAAGAGTTAATAATGAGTGTTTTGGTGGTGGACATCCCTCCTCATTATCGGATGCTGCTATCTAGAAGGTGGAGTGCTGCCATGGGTGGAAGTTTACAGTGTGATCTATCCTATGCCACTTTCAAGATTGATGATCAGTTTGTCAAGATTGAGCGAGAACAAGGAATATGCCACATGATTGAGAGAAGTATTGATAATGAAAATACATGTTTTGTGGATACTGATATTAATGCTTTTAGGGTAGAGATCCCTGTACTTGAGAAGGAACCTATTTTGTCACCTATCTCTATTGAGGTAAGTGTTAATTCTATGAAGGGTGATTTTTGGGTAATGTACTTTGATGGTGCAAATTGCAAGGATGGATCAGGAGTAGGTATTTTAATTATTTCTCCTAATGGAAACACCTAAAAATTTTCTTTCACATTGAATTTCTTTTGTACCAACAATATAGTAGAATATGAAGCATTGTTGTTAGGACTAAGGTTGGCACAAAAACATGGTATTAAGTGCTTAGGTGTTGTTGGTGATTCTAAGTTGGTGGTGTCCCAAGTTAGGTCAATATATGCTTCCAAGAACAAAAGGTTAAAATAATATAGGAATGCAATTTGGGATTTGATTGAACATTTTGATGCCTTCAATATTGAATGGAAGGATAGGAGTAACAATAAGATGGCTGACTTGTTAGCCAATATAGCAATCAATCCTAGTGATATTAAATTTACTAGTATCTCTAAAGTTGAAATTCAGGCTAGGCCTAGTGTACCAGACAATATTGAAATTTGGCAAGTTTTTTATGATGATAATGATATCTTAAAGTTTATGAGTTGTGAAGATCAGTATCATGGTTAGGAATTTGATTGCTCAACTTTGGTTGAAACTATAGAAGGAAAGGAGGTTGTCTTTGGCAATGAAGTCATTCAACTTAAAACTAACAAGGTGCCCAAGGGGCTTGTTGTTTTGGAAACTGTCTTTGATAACCAGGATAGAGTTCAAAAGAATATCAAAAGAGAAGATCATGTTGATCTAGAGGAGATGAATCTTGGAACACATGAGGCACCTAAGAGGGTATACATTGGTAGGGACATGTCTCACAATGTGAGAAAATCTTTGATTGAGTTATTGAGAAAATTCAAGCATGTTTTTGCATGGTCATATGATGACCTAAAGGTTTATAGAGAAGACTTGTTTCAGCATATCATTCCTTTGAGGGGAGATCCTAAACCTTTCCAGCAAAAGCAAAGGCCTATCAATCCTATTTTGGCACCCAAGATGCAAGAAGAGTTAATGAAATTGAGAGATACTATAATTATCAAGCCTATAAGGCACTCTTCTTGGGTTTCAAATCTTGTCCCTGTCAGAAAGAAGAATGGTGACATCAGACATTGTGTGGACTTCAGGAATTTGAACATCAGCTCATTAAAGGATAACTATTGTCTACCCAATATGGAAGCTATGTTGTAGAGAGTGACTAGATCAGAATTGATGTCTATGATGGATGGTTTCTCTAGTTATAATCAGGTAATTGTCAAAGAATCAGAATAGTTTAAGATAGCTTTCACAACACCTTGGGGGACATATGTTTATGTGAGAATGCCTTTTGGTCTCACAAATGCTGGTGCTACTTTTCAGAGGGCAATGGATGTTGCCTTTTCAGATTTTATTGATGATTTCCTTGTTGTTTATCAAGATGATTTAACTACCTATTCCAAGAAGGAAGAAGACCATTGTACTCATTTAGAGAAAATATTTGTGAGGGCTTTGGAATATGGCATTTCATTAAACCCAAGGAAATGTGCATTTGGTGTCACTAAGGGTAAGTTGCTTGGCCACTTAGTGGGGAAGAAAGGAGTTAGGATTGGTCCTGAGAGGGTGGAAGCCATTGATAAGATTTAGAGACCAAAGAATATCAAAGGAATTTAGTCCTTCTTTGGTCAGGTAAACTTCATGAGAAGATTTGTAACAAACTTTGCTGAGGTCACTAGACCTATATCCAAGATGTTAAAGAAAGGATATGCTATTACATGGGAAGGTGAGCCTAATGAAGCTTTCAATAATATCAAGCAAGCTATTAAAGATGCACCTATGCTTAAGGCACCTAATTGTAGTATCCCAATGCATATCTCCTCTTTTGCATCTTTTCACACTATTGTTGTAGTTTTTGTACAAAAGAATAAGGATGGTTTTGGGTAGCCTATTGCATTCTTCAGTAAATCTTTGTAGGCTACTGAATTGAAGTATGATATGAATGAAAAACAAGCCTATGCATTGGTCAAGGCTGTGAAAGCTTTTAGATGTTATCTGATGGGAGCAATTGTGATTGCCTTCATTCCAAGTGCAACAGTCAAAGATATTTTCTCATAGCAAGAGGTGTCTGGGAGAAGATGCAGATGGATCAATAGGATCCAAGAATTCAACATTGATATCCAAATTACTACATTGGTTAGAGGACAAGGATTGGCAAAACTGATGGCTCAATCCAATCTTGATGCAAATCAGATAAATCAAGCTAAAATTGATTATACATGTGACATGGATGATTGTATCTGGTATCAAGATATTATCTACTACTTGAGAAATATGAAATGTCCAGTAAACATGGATGACAATAAGAAGAGGACATTAAAATTACAGGCCATCAAGTATGTAATTGTGAAATGTAAATTGTATAGAAAGAATTTAGATTGCATACTTTTTAAATGTGTGGATGAGGATCAAGCTAACAAGTTGTTAAAGGAAATGCATGAGGGAGTTTGTGGTGGGCATTATATGGGTAAAACAATTGCTCATAAAATCTTGAGAGTAGGTTTCTGGTGGCCCACAGTCTTCAAGGATGTAGAATAGTTGGTAAGGATGTGTGATGCTTGTCAAAGGTTCTCTGGTAAGCTTAAATTTTTAGGCAATGTGCCTTTGAGGCCAGTTGAGGTGCAAGCTTCTTTCCAACAATGGGGAATTGATTTCATAGGGGAGATACAAAACAAGTCAAGTGGAGGACACTCATGGATCTTGGTTGCCACTGATTACTTTACAAAGTGGGTAGAGGCTATACCTACAAAGAATACAACTAGTAAGGTGGTAATTGATTTTCTATTGAATAATATTGTTACAAGGTTTGGTTTCCCTGAGAGGATTGTCAATGATAATGCAATGTGCTTTAGGTCTGCTAAGTACAAAGAATTCTACAAAGGTCTAGGAATTCAGAGGTCAAATTCTTCACCTTATCATCCACAAGGAAATGGTCAGGCAGAATCTACTAATAAGAGTTTGATTAAGATCCTCAGGAGGATTCTTGAAAAGAATAAGAGGGCATGCAATTCAAAACTGCCATTAGTTGTATGGGCTGATAGGGTAACTATGAAGAGGGCAATTGGTTGTGCACCATTTGACTTAGTATATGGAATATATGCAAGAATGCCTCAAAATAATCTATTGGAAATGTATAAATTTGTACAATTATATGACGATAACATAGATGATGAATTGCAATTAAGGATTGAGGATCTCATCAGGCTAGATGAAATTAGAAGAGAATGAACTGCAAGAAATGCCAAATTGAAGTTACAGGTTAAGAATTTGTATGACAAGAAGACTGTTGAAAGAAGGTTTGAGCCAGTGATTTGGTGTTAATTTGGAATGCTAGATTGGAGGATAAAGGAAAACATGGTAAATTTGATCCCATCTATCTAGGGCCATAGCTAATTCATAAGAAATGGGGCCAAGATTCATACATTGTGAAAGAGTTAAATGGTGATATTCAGGAATTGTCAATTCATGGACAATTCTTGAAGAGGTACTTCTTTTGAAGTATTCTGCCTTCCATGAACAATAGTTAGGTCTGTACATTCTGTAAATTTTGTAAAGTTTCTTGCCCCTGTCCTATTTTTTCCTAGTCTGTAGGGTTTTGGTCCTATTGCTCTTCATTGTCAGTTTTTTCTAGTGGGATGGTCTACTTTTAACCAGTGATTCTAGATCCTTGCTATGCATGGAGGAGGCATACATCCCCAAAAAGATCCATTGTTAGTACCTTAAAAAAATTTCATGGCTTCATGTCCTTTCCTTTGGTCTTTGCATTATTTTTCATGCCTTTGGCCTTAAACCCTAAGCAAAAATTCATAAACTAGCCATTGCATGAAAAACCCTTTGTTTTACCCTAGCCCTGTTCTAATTTGTTGTTACTTTTTTGGGTCACTTAAGTTCCTAAAGGTCAACATGCTTAATATTTCCCTAAGTCTAGTGCTTGACGGGCTTTAATATTTCCTAAGTCCTAATGATTTATTTCTTCCTAGGTTCCTGCGCTAATTTTTCCTATAGTTTCAACCTTTTATTTCCTGGGCCCAGCTCTTTGGCACCTTCGTAATCCTACAGTTTTCGTAAGTTCACAAGGGTTTTGTTAGAGGCTTGTGATCTTATGATGACCGTTGATTCTCCTATGTGACATATCTTTTAAACTGAGTGGGTCCACTACCATGTTGGCACAATTGGCAGTTTCTTATTGGTCAGTGTTGCTAAGAAGGATCTTGTCAGTGGAGCCTACAGTGAAGCCTTTTTAATCTACGATTAGCACATGATCTTAAGGAATATTCTTCCTGTTTGAGATCATGCACCATCCATTGATTTTGAATCTGACTTGGATGTGTCAGTGGGACCTGACATCTGCAGAAGATCTACGGTTGGCATAAGTTCTCATGGAAGTTGTCAGAGCCATGAGATCTTAAGCCAGCCGTCAATTCTACTTTTCTTAGATAGCTAACGAGGGTGGATCCTCTAACATGTGGTGCTAACTTGTGTTGTTCTAATTGGCTGAGAAGGAAGGTGATTAGGATTTGTCAGTGGGCCCGAATCTTTCAAAGGGGGCTGACAATGTGGTAGGATCTATGTGTGTCGTGTGATCGCATGGAATCTTTTCAGGCCATGCGATCATGCAACATCCATTTGATTAAAGGTTTATATAGAGTGTGTCTTGTGTTAGTGGTGATCAAGAAATTGCAGTAAATGGTATAGTGACAAGTGGCATAAAGTGGGCCCAGGTGGGGGTCTAAAGTCTGGCAGTCCAGATAAAAAGGTTAGCAGCCTGACAAAGTTCAAAGGGTTTCATTCATTCATGCAATAAAATGGAGGTGCTCCAAATTGGCTGGCAATTTAGTGAAGGACTGTTTGTGCAATTGCTAAACTAAATGGTGGAGAGATAAAGTATTCCGCAAACTAGAATAGGTCTTCGGTCGCCAGTTCGCTAAATGTGGTTGAGGTCCTATTAAGTGTTAAGTCATAAAGCCTAGGAAAAATGAAGATCTGACGGTCAAGATATAAAGTTGACCTAAATTCAAATGTGGACCATTGATATGCTGTTAGAAAGTAGAAATGACCGTTGTATTTCAAATTCAAATTTACAAAGGGTTTCCAATGATAGAAAGTACCAAAATTTATGGTTTTAGCGACCGATTTCGATTGGTTTGGTGGCGCTGGTTATTGTTGACTAATCTGAGGGTCTCTATGGTCAGTGGTATGATGTTTTTGTACTAGGAGAAGTGTGGTTTTATGCTCGAGGTGTGTTTGTAGGTGGCCAATTTGACTGGTTTTCATGGCAATTCCTTGGTGTTCTGTACTGTTCTCACAAATTTTGATGATGGTAGATCTGTCTGAGATTCATTTTCTCTAGGTTGCCTATGTTTCTTCCCCTACAATAACTTTTGTAGTATTTTTTATTGATTGGTTAGTTGAAACCCTATACCTAGTCACCCAAAGCTTGATTTATCCTCTTTGAGGATTCCAAGGTGACTAGGGGTATAAGTATTTAGTTTTTTGATAGAGTAGGGGTTCGGTCCTAAGGTTTTGTTCTAAATTTCAGTCAGTTCTAGTGGTTGTGATTGTATGAACATTTGAGGAAAGAGGAGCTGGATTTTGGGTTTGTTTCCTATCTTTGTGTTGCTTTGATTGTATATTGATCTTGAATATGTTAATGAGAATGCTATTGAGTTCCAATCTTACATTTGTGTATGTCTTCTTGTTTTGGTTCTGAGCTCATATATGTTAGTATCACAAAGTGTATTAGCATATGGTAAACAAAGAGTATTGTGAAGTCATCTCTGAGTTCCTAACAAAGTTAGGATTAAAGTCTTCTAGGTGATTTCAGTGAGTTTACAACCAAATAAGAATTTGATGTCCTAGTGTTTGAGGGAGAGGGGTAATAGGAAAGGCACTTATCCTGAGCCCAAGAGTGTTTGATTTAAGATCTTCAACTGATGTATGTAATTGGGTGACTCTTTTCCCTAGGTTAAGGCACCGGTCCATTCTCTAGAGGCATTTCATTGTCATCAACCGCACACACCCACATTTAAATGATAATATCTTTCAGTCAGTTAGTAAAGGACATAGTTGTATATTGTTTTGAGACTCCTTTGGAGAAGTGAGTCAAGGGTACACCTACCTGAGCATTAAGGCTCAAAGTGTAGGAGGATCTCATTGTTGATCCTTGTTAATTAGCCCTCTTCCTTGTAGACTTTGGAGTGGTGATAGAGTCAAAGTGTCATTAAAGTTATCCATCAAAGTATAAATCTACAAGTTAAAGATCAAAGGGAACCCCCAACAGGTCATACGCATGTGCACTGATGCTCTAAACTATTGGTGCTTTGTAACTATCTAGTCTTCTGTACTTAGCCACTTTTTGATCTTCTGATGAGGTGCGCTAACTCCAAAACACTATATGACTTTGTTGCCATAATGACAACACTATATCTAGTCATATACAATAGTATAGTCAACTTACCAACACATTTATCATGCCAATTTGGATTGTTTCATGTTCATCACTGTTGTTAGGTGCTTTGGATGACATACCTCTATGTAACCTCCTCATATGCTATCATTGTCTTATCTTTGTTTCCTCTCATTTTTCATTTGTTCCTCTCTTGTTCATTCTCATTACATTAATATTGATTGTCCTATGTACATAACATCATGATGAAAATCCATGATAAAATAGAAAGAAAATAGAAAATGAGCATCATTTAATTATAATCTATAGTAACAAACCAAAAGATAAAACAAATCGATCATTTCAAAGAAAAATTGACAAAAAAAATACAAACCTGACTGTTACTGTCCTGAAAACTAATGCCAAATAGTGCAGTGGGACCTTCAAACAACTTTTAGTGTTGTTTTCTAGGCCATTGGGAATATATTATATATATTTTATCATAATGCCTATGGGTTATGGAAACCTAAAAATAACGTTAATATTTTCCTCATAACCCATACAAGTTATGAAAAATTAGAGGTTCAACTCTACTTTTTCATAACCCATATGGGTTATGTAAAATAGGAACCTAAGAAGGAAGGGAGGGAAGAGAGAGAAGGGAAGGAAAGAGATAGGATAAAGAGAGTGGAAGGGGACAAAAAGAGAGGAAGAGAATGAGAGAGATAGGATAAGAATAGAGAGAGAGACACACACACACATTTATACAAACATATATGAATATATCTATATAAAAATATGTATATAAAACTATAGTGATCAATATATAAAAACATAGACATACATTATATACATAAATCTATACATAAATTTAGTGTATTCTTAATTTAAGACCTTGTGTTTTGATGTATTCATATCTGATACGTGTTTTGTAAAACATAAATTGCATGTCTTTACATCTCCAAAACATGTACGGGGTTTGAAAATTTTCAAATGTACATTTTTCTTTTAAAAACTTGAGTAGGATATGATGGACACAAAAACCCGTATGAGTTTTAGGTTTGGAAAAAGGTTTAGTAAATGACACTGAGGCTTGAAAGCCCATTTTTCCCTCCATTTTAGTCCCTTTACATGTTTTTTTCATCTTCCAACATGAATTCTCGACTTCATCCTCATTAGGTTTACAAATGATCCAAGTGAGTATCTTTGAAATTACCACCATAATCTTACACATCTTCTCATCTTTCTAACCATATAAGTTTTTTAATTTTTGGGCTACATTAACATAGTGAAATTTAAGTTTCTTTACTAGTGTCTTGACAAGCCTCATAGAGATATGTCTACCATTTTTTTAATAAATTTTGATCTACTCAACCAATTGAAAAAAAAAATTACATATTACTATTCTACACTTGAATATATACACATTTTAAAATAGAAGATTGCATTTTCAATTATTTTGATGCAAGTTATGCCTAGCGCACAAACATGTACCATATTTTTAGGATGCGGTCACTTCAAAAAATCATTAAAAAAAAGTACTCAACAAAAAAATATGAAAAAATATACAACTTCTAGATCTCACTCTTACCTACCATCTTACCAAACGGTTTTTTAAAATATCAAATCTGACTAAATATTTTGTTTCAAGCACATGGAAATATCTATGTTATGTTTTTATGAAAAAATTAGGAATTTTTCATGCATGGAGGGTTTGACCCTCTTAATATTATCAATTTTTAAAAAACTTTAGTAGTTTAAAAAATAGATTCAGAGTACTACAATTCTTATTCTTAACACATCTTTTAATTTTGAGTGCAAGACCCTCCAATTTCTTTTTGAAGTTAAGGTTTACCCAATTTTAGAAAAAAAGTGGCCACTTATACCCCCCTTTTTGCACACCATCTTGGTGCACTTACCCATAGACTTGAAAAATTGGCCTAGTCTTGAAGCGAAAGGATTTATGGGTTTTGTTCATTTCATATTTTCAGGTTTGGATCCATTCCTATTCATTATTATGAGCAATTCTGAGTGTAGAAATACAAATATGAATTGGATTTTTCTTCTAAAGGTGATTTTTCTATTTACATTATTACTTTGTGCATTTACCTTTCAGATCTATCATATTTAATTAGATTTAGCATATTTCCTTCTTTCCTAGTTAATTTCTAAACCCTAGGCTTAAAGTAACTTCGATCTTCTTTCCTATCTCTAAGATCTTTGGATCTTTGTTTGCATTGACACTCCTACATCACTTTGGTAGTGCTAATCTACTTGGATCCAAAACTTAGGGGGCTTGTGGCTATTCTAAGGCATAGTTATCCATGGAGAAGTGGGGTGTGTTACACTTCTTATCTTATCTCACTTTTCACCCTATATAGGAAACAACACCAAAAAACACCCATAAAATGTGAGAGGCATAAGTAGTAATTATGAATCTCTTTCTCATCGGATGAACACCTATTAGAAAGTAAAGTCCACCAAGATAACTAAGAGGAGGGGTGAATCAGTTATTAGCTAAATATAACTTTATCACCTTTAATATATTTCAACCATGTAAGAAATGTAATCAACAACATAGAAAGATATACATACACAACAACGCAATAACACAAGATATGTTAACTAGGGAACCTCTTGATCAAAGAGTAAACCCCAGTGGGAATGATGCCCACAAAAGATGCACTAATATGAAAGTTCCTTGTGAGAGGATGGACTTTGTTAGGAGCCTTATGAAATACATTTAGTGCATGAATCTCTATTAGGAGACTTTGAATCCTAGTTACAAGATTCTAACCCGATTAGGAGTTATGGAAGATAGAAGGACCCGCTATCCAAAAATATTCAAGGGCAAGATCACTAAACACATTGTCCAACTAATCTTTGTATTACTCAATAGAATAATACCAAAATATTACTGATCTCAACAACTTATCAATTCTCTTCTAAGTGTGCCAAACCACACCAACTGCTTCATCAGATCTCAATACCACATCTATGTACTTCGCATATCCTCTCACAACAAGTATTGCTTAAATCCGCAATTTACTTTCACATACTACTACAAATTATTACATTACAATAAGGAAAATATTCCTTCATTTATACCACACTCAAATAATTAAAAATGAGTTGGCATACCAATTACAAAATAAAATCTTCCACACATTACACAATATTTCACAATTACATAAAACTGTTAGCTTCCAATTAAGATAATTCTTCACTCATGTGACCTCTAACCTTATTGTCATGTCCATGTCACAATCATCATGTCTTCATCATCTTTGAAACCTCCCATTCTTATATTCTATCCTGATTAGGAGATATCATCCTATTTCCACAAACTGCTTCTCAGGAACACTGGCTAAATATTGCTTCCACTGAATTACACATAACAGTCATGAATAGATGAATTTCCATATGTTCTCTTAACCATGATATTAAGAAACACCATAGATTAAGTCCTCAACTCTACATATCTTGATCTTCAATATCCCATGTGCGCTAATACAAAAACTATCTGCTTCTCTACTAATCTTTAGTAGATCACTGTGTTGACATTAATGACAATCACAGTCATGAATGCAACAACAACTTCTACAGAATGGCTATGAATACTCCCCCGTAGGATATATTTAGCATTCATTCATAACACTCTCCCCCATTGGAATTTATGGCAACATAGATGAAAAAGCATCCAAGTTCCATGAATACCAACACTACAACACTGTTTCTCTAAAATGTTTTCAAGTCCTCTTCATCAATCAAATCTTGCTTTGTTTTCTTGCTCAATTATTTTTCCATTTTATATTGCTTGTATCCTTCTCCCTCAAATTCTCTTCAATATATTTTTTTCATATATCCTTCTCCCCCATTGACATCAATGACAAATTCTACATCACTATGTCAACAATAATTGTTAGGAATAGTCCCAAGAGATAACTAAGAGGGGGGGTGAATCAGTTATCTACAAGTTTCAATTCTTTATCTAATTAAGTATACTTAAACATAAAGCATAAACACAATGAAAGAACACTTGACAAAAACACCAATATTTTGGTTATGGGGAAACTCAAATAGGTAAAAACCCTAGTGGTAATTGACATCCACTAATATTCTACACTAGTTTATTATGATCCTTGTTAGAAGATCCTTAACCCTGTTAGGAGTTTCTTTACAATATATTTAGTATAGTAGACCTGGTCAAGGGTCAGACCCTGTTAGGAGTCTTTTACAATAATCCCTATTAGGGGAGATGATGCATTGTCTGAGAGCTTACTACTCAAAGGGACGAAGGCTACAACCTTCTAAATAATAGATACACACTGTATCTAGATCTTGGTGAACTGCGGTTAGACCTATTGTCTAGATCAGTTCCAATGTATACCACAAACACTTTACTTGGTCACATAGACCCTCTTCTAATGGCTCAAAATTTTGCACACTCTATTCTGCTCTTCTTGATCAACTATGAACCACACTCAAGCAATCACAAATGATTGCCTATAAATATCTTTCCTCTAAATGATATAATCAAGTTGGCTTGTTAGAACCACCTTGAAATCATATTAGACAAACTATAACAATTTAGTTGGCTCTACTAAGCATGCAACACATTTTGGGACCTGTCCAATAAGATAATTTGAGACGCATGCTACACACTATCAGCTCTACCAAAACAACTAGATCTTTCTTCTCAAGCTGAATTAATTTGTGTGTTCTTAACCAAACATCACTAACTCTTCTCTAAGCTTAAATCCAAGGGTGCATACCCAAATGATAGGTGAAACTCCAAAACCAATATAATCTATGTTGGCTCTTCTAAACAAACACAGGAAACTACTATTGGTGAATAGTGACTACATAACTTCACTTTTACTAACCAATAGACTCTGCGTCCATGAATGTAACATCACTAACATATCTCCATCATATATCCATGTGCACAAGGCTCCATGATAACTATGTGAACAACCATACATAGAACACTACATCTTACTCTATCAGGAACACTGCTAACACAAGCTGTTGTATAACTATCTATACTAACAGTTAACCTCTGCACCCATGATATCAAGATGATATCATGTCCAAGCTACATGTACTAAAATCTTACTACATAAGACTTCCATGCATGCTACTTTCCATATGTTGTCATCAATGAAAAGCATACAGTTAGTACTAGCCTGTTGGCAAATCTCCAACAATCTCCCCCTTTGGCATTGATGGAAACATATGGAATGAAAAACTCCACCAATCCAAATGAGCATTTCTTTTATAACATTCTCCATTTCCTCTTCAAAACTCCCCCAAAGATGATTCCTCCATCTACTGCAATATTTTCCAACAATCTCCATTTCCTCAACTGAACTGTTGTCATGATTGAATACTACTCCCCCTTAGTATATTACTTTTTTTTTACTTTTATTTTTCATGACTATATATTACTCCCCCTTTGACATCAATGGCAAAGGGTGCCATTCATTTTAAGCACCGATACTACTCTATAAGTAGAGTAGTCAACCATCCATCAGTCCCTGAAGACTGATGTTTTTCCTTCTTTCTTATAAGTAGAATCAGGGAAGGGAATGACTCCCAACTTCTCCTTGAGATACTCCAAAGTATCATTTGGCAAGGGCTTTGTGAATATGTCTACCAACGGATCTTTAGTACTCAAATAGTCTAGCTTGACTTCTTTCTCTGCCACTTTCTCTCTTAGAAAGTGATACTTGATCTCAATGTGCCTTGTCTTTGCATGCATCATAGGGTTCTTCAACATATTGATAGTGCTAGTGTTATCACAGTGAACAACAATAGGACAATCACTTTGAATACTGTGTGTGTGAATTTTGTACCTAATCTATAGACACAACACTTCAGTAAAATATTAGAGGTTAGTTGAAATCAAAAAATGAAAAACTAAACTAACCAGGTGATTTACTGCCTTCTAGTAGGTGCGAGTATGACATTCTCAGATTGTATCAAGATCAGTGACCTTGACAACACCTAAATGAAGGATTTGAATGCAAAATCTAGATATGAAATGATGTAATTAATCTATTTTTTTATATTTTCTATGCAATGATATGATGAAAACTGATATGAATCTAGAATCTAAGATGAAATTGATATGCAATGAATTGATCTAAGATGAATTCTAAATGATATACAATACTCAAAAACAAGAATGATCTCACAATAGCTTGGATTCGCAAAGATGATTCTTGAGTCTCCAACTTGACAGCATGAGGATGCAAAAATATGAGATAATTTGGGATGAGCTAAAACCTTAATTTATAGAAATCCAGGGCTTTGGAGGTGCATGGAAAAAGCCATAAATCACTCAAATAAATCAAGTTGATTTTTGAGTTATTTTTAAATAAAGGATATTTAACTCACAAAAACATGCAAAAGCAGAGATCAACTCAAAATAGAGTTTAGCTTTAATTGATAATTGATAGTTGTCTGCTTTTCTTGAATGTGCATGTTTTAATATGAATTAATTTAATAATAAAGTGATTTATTTCCAACTTAACTGATTTTGAGAAATAAAACAATTGATTTATGGGTCAATCAATCATTTTTCAAACTTTTATTCTAGAAACAATATTTTTAAAAATTGACAACTTGCTTTAATTAATTAAATAGAAATTTAATCAATTAATGATAGGAATTTTGATTTATTGTCAAAATTAAATAATACTATTTAGGAATAAATAGAATTAACTTCAATTAAATAATTAAGTGGCAGAATTAAATCTAATTAATTAACTATTGAGAATATTCAATTAATCAAACTTTAGGATAAATAGGAATTATTGCCAAATAATCATTAAATCAAAGATAATTAGAATAATTAGGAATATTACTTGGAATATTTCCTAGTGTAGAATTTATGATAACCAATTAGGATTTGATGATGTTTAGATGTGCCTTAGGTTAGGACTTCGATGTCAATTTCATTTGATGTGTCGATATAGGAGGTTAATGAACCTATAGCCCATTTTTGGGGTATTACATTTTGCCCCTCTTTGAATTACTGTGTGAAGCGCAGTGGTTCAAAGATAGTCTGTGTTTGATAAAGATATGAAACTGATTCGAAAGATATGATGATATTAGGTCCTGAATGACCAAAGATAATGTTAACTATAACAGCAAATGAACCAATGAAACAAAAGCATCAAAACGCCTGATTTCAAACCTTATGATTGCGAAGAAGTGAGTGACCGATTCTAGACTTGATTGTCCTTAGAAAAATCACATAGGTATCACATATGAACCATTCAGTTACCGAAGAACGAAGGAAATAACACAATGAACCGATGGTCATGAAAGACTGATACAATTTACAAGATTAGGAGAATATTAGATTGATATGGATCTCAATGAATCTGATATGCCCCAAGCGATGATAGATTTGGCCCGAGCGCTGAGGTCTTTTGATGAATTAGCAACTAGACATGGTTGTTGTCTTCATTACTGAGGAAAGATATGATTGCCATAAAGATATGATTTCAATAAAGTTATGATTATTGACTTTGAATGATGTGCAATACCATGCCCCCTTCGGGATTAAAATTGAAATCTGACAAGAAAAGTCAGCGTTGATAGTTTAGAAGCATGCTAATTGATTTGACAAGTGGTTATACACATCCAAGAATGCATTCTGCATCATTTGGAGGTCCTGGAGACCAAGTGGGACTAGGTTAAACCATGAGTTGACCATGGTTGACCAAGTTGAAATTTTGATAGTTTGACATAAGATAATCAGTTAAATTGAATACTAGATTTTTGTGATGAGTGAAGGTCGATTATGCAAGCAGTAGACCACCCTGGGTCCAAAATTTTAAATCATGATTTTGACATAATAAAAAATCTCAGATTTTAATTTTGATTCCGAAAATGGATTCAGAACATTGAAATTAGCTAGGGGTGCAATTTTTGTAGAAAATGGAGCACTTTGGAAAATTAGGTCAAAAGCTATATAAGGGCTGGAAGGGTCATTTTCAAATCATTTCAACCATTTGAATTTAGAGATCTTGTGGAGCCCTCTGAGTGAGAAAATGGCAAAACCAAAGGTACCTGTGAGTTCACATCGATTTGAGCGCAGCTAGAGACATCAAAGACCTCAACAGTACAGACATTTGGTATGTGGACCTCTGTGCCTCTCTGAAATTTCAAAATTTTCATGTTTTATAGCATTTTTAGAATTTTTCATACGCATTTTTCTTTTCAATTTTCATATGTATGAAAACTCGTACGAGTCCTCCCCCAGACTTGTATGACATTTGAATTTCATTTCCTTTGTCGTTTCATGACCTGCCTAGTGTCCTATGAGAGGGACCCATGAGTTGTATGACATTTCATTGGGTCCCTCAAAACTCGTATGATGAAGTATCCCGTGTCGTATGACTATGGTTTTTTGTTTGGTCTATTGTGGAAAGTCATACAAATTTTCATGCCAGTCTGGACTGTCGTATGAAAAACAATGAGTTCAAAACTCCATCTTAGGTCAAAATTTTTGCTTTTCTGATTGCTCTGCTTGATTGCTGACTCTTTGACCTACCTTCTGAAATACCGAACTGTTCAATTTCTACACTTATGAGCCTATTGTTGAACCCAAT
The DNA here is from genome assembly GCA_027943335.1 of Chamaecyparis obtusa. Lineage (NCBI taxonomy): Eukaryota > Viridiplantae > Streptophyta > Pinopsida > Cupressales > Cupressaceae > Chamaecyparis > Chamaecyparis obtusa. Next base: position 885,399 of record BSBK01000708.1, read on the forward strand.
TTCTAATAGAATTTCTTGTTTCTATATAATATAGGTCACATATCGAGATGTACATGTCTGTCATTCATATCCAGCGACACAGAGACTATGTGTTTCGCTTCCTGACCCTATGAGGGTACATCTTGCTACCTGTGGGTTTGAGTACCTGATCCATTTACTTGATATTAGGGTAAATCATGGCCTCCTGATTGCGTTGATCAAGAGGTTCCACTTAGAGACATAGACTTTTCATTTACCGACTACAAAGATCACTGTGACTCTAGAGGATGTATATAGGATATTACACATTCCTTTCCATAGTAGTTAGCGTCCTAAGTATGTGAGTACTGGCCAGACAGGTCTTCATGCTTTTAGGTGTCTGTTTGGTGATGATAGACAGTTGACTGGGTCCATTTCGTGGGAGACCCTTGTATAGAGATATGGTCAGACACACTATTTAGAGTGCATTATTGTTGGGATGATTGGTGAGCTCATCATGTCAGGCCGTCAGCAGAATGGTTTCTTGATGGGATGGGCCTTGATGGTAGCACTTCTTATGGAAACTCCCACTGAGCTTGCTTGGGGTCAGTGTCTTTTGGCACATATGTTTTTAGAGATGCATGAGGTTGTGTATCAGGATTGCAAGAGTTTCACTTCTGGAGCTCTTGTGTTACAAATATGGGCCTAGGAGCATATCCCAGTTTTGAGACCGGTTTTTCAGACACAACATTAGCCATAGGAGCCAGTGATATACACATATGCTAGTTATGTCACACAGGTTCATATGGGCCATACTAAGTATTTTAGATGATGCTTGGATGATATGAATTTTGTGCATTGGAGACCATATTTGTAGATAGAGGCCTAGCCCACTACAAGGGAGCAGTATAGCTTTCTGTTCTAGAGTCATGTACTTATTGGTCGGTCTTCCACCATTTTGGAGAGATTTTTTATTACTAGAGTCTGGTGTTAGTATGGATAGAGATAGGATGCCCCACAGGAGTATACTGCTTATGCTCACATTGTTTGTGAGATTGGGCTCGGATGGACATAGAGGCTCACTTATTCTTTATGTTCAGATGAGTACAATAGGATCATAGGTAGAGACCGAGACTACCATCCACATGTTGTTGATGTAGGGACCACAAATGGATACATCTCTTGGCTTGCAGATCACCCTTTTCATAGATTCTCAGATCCCATCGAGTTGATACACTCCATGGAGGAGGTGATGGATGTGACACGAGCTCCTATACCACAGGGTCCAATGATATGTCCTACACCCTCGAGACCTAGAGTGATGGCCCCACCATAGAGACCATCCAAATAGATGAGGGCCCCTCATCCTTCTACTTCTATAGTAGGTACATCTACAAGTTCACAAAGATGGACTAGGGGTGAGAGTGGCACTTTGGGTGGTGTTGGTTCTGCAGATGATGTATTAGCAGCTGAGCAGGTTATAGGTGCTGGTATAGATATGGGTACAGATGATCCCTTTGATCTAGGGGTTGAGATTAGAAATCATAAGGTGCATAGAGTAGGTACCACAGAATAGGTAGAGCAGCCAACATAGCCAGCACAAGACACAAATATGCTAGCAGCAGAGGATGAGCCTAGTGTACCTCTTACTTCATTAGAGATTATTAGACATCTTAGAGCTAAGGTCCGGGAGCTGAAGGTATAGAGTGCTAGGTGGGAGGAGAGGTATCTGAAGGTAGATAGGTAGTGCATAGAGCTTTGTGTAGAGTTTCATTCAGAGGTTCAAAGATTACAGATAGAGGTGACCCATCAGACCTCATGGGCTTCATATTATGTGTCTACATATTATGCTATTGTCCCTGCTACGCAGAGAGTACCCACATATTCAGATTATATGGCAGCCTCAAAGGGAGCTAGGGCATTGAGAGTAGAGGTTATACCAGATTCACCACCTCCTCCTCCACTAGATGTCAAGGAGCATGCCGATAGTTGATTTCTATTCTTATGTTTTGATATACTCTGTTCTTTTTTATCATTGATATATTGTTCTGACTCTGATAGCTCTTAGGAGCTCATTCTTTTGTATATTGTGCCAGTAGTGCAAACCTGACTAGTTCAAGATTTTTTTGATATATATGAGATTGATATGTTGGTTGTGACTTCATATGTACTTGTCATGTTTTGATTTATGATGATATAATGTGATTTTTATGCTATGAGTAGTGGAGAATGTATGTATGGATCAATGCAATGCAATGATTTCTTTCATATGTATGGATGTTATGCAAATGTAATGGATTATGAAAATATGTATGTATGATTTATGTTTATGCACTAGATGTAATGTAATGCAACAAATGGTAATGATATGGGATGTAAATGCAGCGATAAACATGATATTTTTTTGTAGGTTGATGAAGACAAGAACTCAGTCTTATGTCAAAAGGACATTTAACCCAAGAGGGTTACTACTTGTGGTTCGGTGAAGAGACCTTTGAGTGAGACTCAACTCTCATTAGATATGAATAATTGATATGAAGAATTGTTTAAGCTTTGAAGTGTTTCCAAACATTTGTGAGATCATGCAGACATGAAAAATGCAAAGAAACGTGCAAAATGAAATGCAACCTAGGACCTAGGACCTACGCATTGATCCTATGTCGATTTGTTATCATCATTGAACTTTTAGGTAACTAGATAAATCAATACAATGCCCACTAGATATGAAACCATAGACATATGAATATCGATTTGTATGCACAAGAATCAATACAACACCCACTAGTCAACAACCATGGATATATGAATATTGATTTTGTTTCCAAAATGTCAGATTAGATATAAGCATCAAGGCATAAATGCCAGGATGACCTAAATATCATGTCCATTTTGATATAGCAATTTGTATACGCATCAAAACATAAATGTTGTGATGACCAGAATACATCTTGCGATACAAACACATCAAATAGTCAAGAGATCATTCTAAGTCCAGTGTGAATTACCCATAGTGACCCTTTATCATTCACATCCTTAGGTAAGATCACATTTCACAATAGGAGAAAGAAATGACTCAAAAAGATAATAGTTAGATAAAACTTCCTTGAATTTTTTGGGTATCAATAGTCGAGGTACGCATGGCCATCCAATTCAAGATAGAGGCTCTTACAGTCAGACACCATTTCAATCCAGAATTTCCAAAGTTGTTAGATTTTCACCTACAAGAAGAAAACAAAGAAAAGAGTATGCCCCCAGTCATCACTCTCTAAATCCTATAAAGAACATCATCGAAGAGCTCAAAGGGACATAATATGAAAAAATCTCAATGGGAATCAATAACCATACAAGGAGATAAAAGCATGTAAAAAGCATAGATTGTTTTTAGTTTGATGTTTGATTGCATTGTTGTAGATGCAAAATCCTTTCTAGAGATGAGACTGATTGACTGACTTGAATGAGGTTTCAAAGGACTTTGACTAGATATGACACATCTTAGATACATGGGAGACCATAGGATATGACATTAATTTCCCCCAAGTTTGATCATTGATAGGATACAGATGCTTGAGCTGATTGGTGTACAAACTGACTTATTGAAAATAGGAATGTAGAAACAAACTGGGAGATAGGTACAAACTAAAGCAAGACTGAAAGTTGGGAAAGACCAAGATTGTGCTAATAGATGGGGCATTTTGAAACAAGTGGCAGAGATTCTATTTTTGCTACCAAGGTGCCTGTTTCCAAGTTTTCACCAAGGCACTTTTTCTCTTTCTCATTTTTTTGTATTTTTTTTTTTTCAATTTTTTTTTTACTTTTGATATTTTTTAATTTTTTTTTGTGAATCATCAAGGCACCTATTGCTAGGTTTTCACCAAGATGTTCATTTTTTTCAGGACTTTTTCTGATTTTTAAGATTTTTTTCAAGACATTTTACCATAAACTGAATGCCTTAGGTGTAGAATTTCTTCAGATGGAGAACATTGATTGGTTCTCAGAGCTGTTCTCCTTTAGTCGTTGAGAGTTGATAGGTACCAGAGCCAAAAGTAGTAGTGATTACAAAGGGACCTAGCTAGTTGGGTTCAAACTTTCCCTTGCGTTCTTGATGTGATTGATTTTTAGGATTCTCTCTCAAGACTAGATCACCAATCTGAAATTCTCTATGTCTAACTTTCTTGTTGTAACCTCTAGAAATTATCTTTTGATATACTCTGAGATGATCATACACTGCTTGTCTGCGCTCATCTAGTAATTCAAGTTCTTGCAACCTAGACACTCTGTAGTCATCATCAGTTACTAGACCATGCATTCTGATTCTTAGTGATGGGATTTCAACCTCAATAGGCAGTACCACTTCAGACCCATAAACTAAAGTGAAAGGTGTAGCCCTAGTAGGTGTTTTGATACTTGTTCTATAGGCCTAGAGAGCTGGATTGATCATGAGATGCCAGTATCTTCCTATTTTATTAACTATTAGGTGTAATATTTTCAATAGATTCTTGTTAGAAGCCTCTGCTTGTCCATTCCCTTGAGGATAGTAGATAGAAGACCAATGTTGTGTGATCTTGAATTTGGTACATAGATCATCTAGGTCTTTGATCTTGAATTGTCCACTGTTATCTATGATTATGGAATGAGGTATCCCATATCTACATATGATATAGTTCAATATGAACATAGATATTTTCTTTCCTATTGCTTGTGTCAAAGGGACTGCTTCTACCCATTTTGTAAAATAATTTGTAGCTGTGATTATATGGGTATGTCTATTAGAAGAATGAGGATGTATAGTTCCTATAAGATCAAATGCCCATTGGTGAAAAGGCCATTGTGTAGTAAATGGAATTAGATCTCTCCCTAGAGCATGAATTAAGTTGCCATGCACTTGGCATTTTTGACAATTCTTAGCAAACTTGATAGACTCTTTCTCCATTTCAGGCCAATAGTACCTAGCCCTAATAAGTTTTTGAGCTAGTGTTAAACCATTTGAGTGTGACCCACAAATACCATCATGGACTTCCTCTAATGCACATTGAGACTATTCCCATTCTAAACATCTAAGTAGCGTACCATCTAAACCTCATTTGTATAGATCATGACCAATGATGACATATCAGGAGGCATTATGGATAAGGTATCTCTTTTCATGGTGGTTGAAGGTATCGAGAATGATTTGGTCTTGGAGATAGGAAAATAGGTTTTTGTAACTGGATTAACCATGACCTACAATGGTGCAAATCATGCAGGTTTCGGGGGACTCATATGTAGGATAAGATAGTGCTTGCACTAGGAACTCGTAGTGTAGCTCATGTTCAGGTTGTTGTAATAAAGTAGATAGTGTTGCCATTGCATTGACAGCCTTATTCTCCACTCTAGGAATTTTCTCAAATGTGATAGATATGAAACACTTCTTTAAATCATCTACCATTCTCTTATAAGGAATGAGCTTTTCATCTTTAGTTTGGTACACATCATTGACTTGATGAATAACAAGTTGAGAGTCTCCATGAATGTGTAGCTCTGTTACTCTCCATTCAATTGCTATTTTCATACCATTCAAAAGGGCTTCATATTCTGCAATATTATTTGTGCAAGGGAACTTTAACCTGAATGCTTTTGGAATTGAGTATCCTTGAGGAGTTATGAACAATATGCCTTCTCTAGATCCATTCTATGTATAGGAGCCATCAAAGAATAACTGTCATTCTCTAGAAGAAAGATTCATGATAGAGGAATCTAGAAATTCCATTTACATTGGTGTATCATCAATCATAGGTGCATCTGCTAATTGATCAGCAATAACCTATCCTTTGATAGCCTTTCTTTCCACATATTCAATGTCAAATTCACTTAAGAGCATAACCCATTTAGCTAATTTACCTGTGAGGGAAGCTTTGCTTAGTAGGTACTTGAGCGGATCAATTTTAGCTACCAATTGTGTGGTATGAGCTAACATGTAGTGTCTTAGTTTCTGTGATGCAAAGATCACATCTAGAAAAGCTTTCTCAATCATTGAATAGTTCTTCTCATATGCAACCAATGTTCTACTGATATAGTATATAGCTCTTTCCTTTTTGTTCTCATCATGTTGTGCTAGCAATGCCCCTAGTGATGTATCTGTAGCAGAGACATATAAGATCAATAGCTTCCCATGAATATGAGGCATGAAGATAGGGGGATTTGATAGATACTTCTTGATATGGTTAAAGTTGTTCTCACATTCTTCATTCCATGCAAAGGTCACACCTTTATGTAATGTTTTTGTAGAAGGTTGTGATATATTAGCAAGCTGTGATATGAATCTTCTGATAGATTGTACTCTCCCTTGTAAGGTTCTCATTTGACTAATATTCTTGGGAGGTTTCATCTCTATTATAGCCTTGACTTTAGCTAGATCAACTTCAATACCCTTCTTTGAAACTATGTATCCTAAGAGCTTTCCAGAAGTGACACCAAAAGCACACTTCTTAGGATTTAGTCAGAGACTAAAATTTTCCATTCTGTCTAGGATCATGCTCAAGTCCTTTAGATGTTTAATTCTAATCATAGATTTTGCTAAAGTATCATCAACATAATCTTCCATAGTTTGATGCATCATGTCATGGAAAATAGATGTCATGACTCTTTGATATGTAGCACCAGCATTTTTAAGCCCAAATGGCATGACATTCCAATAGAAGGTAGCCCATGCACATGTGAAAGTAGTTTTCTCTTGATCCTCTAGAGCAATTTTTATTTGGTTATATCTAGAGAAACCATCCATTAAGGAATACATCTCAAAACCCGCAATCATGTCCACTATCATATCAATGTTAGGTAGTGGAAAATCATCCTTAGGGCATGCTCTATTCACATCTCTAAAGTCTATGCACAATTTGATTGAACCATCTAGTTTAGAAATAGGTACAATATTGGAGATCCACTCTACATAGTTAATAACTCGGATGAATCTAGCTTTTAGGAGCTTCTCTAATTTAGCTTTTACTAAGACTGCAATGTGAGGATGCATCTTTCTCAACTTTTGTTTAACAGGTTTGACATTTGGAGCTATAGATAAATGATGCATTATAAGATTAAGATCCAATCATGACATATCTAAATATTTCCATGCAAAGTTGATCTTCTTCTCTGTTAGGAATGTTATAAATTTTTTCTTCTCTTCTTCTGATAAAGATTGTGCTACATGAATCAACTGTGGTTCTTCTATTGTACCCAAATTGATAGATTGAGTGGGATCAATTAGAACTAGAGATTTGTCCTATAAATGACTCAAAAGGACATAAAATATCTCATCTTACATGCCTCAGAGAGGTTTTCACCTTCAGATACATCTTTTATTTTTACTTTTGTAGGTTCTGAGACTGCCACAAAGTGGTTTTCACCCTCATAACTCTTTTTCTTTTTCTTTTTATTCTTATTTTTATGACTAAGATATTTGATGTCCGACTCCATCATGCTAATGCTCAGTTCACTAATGGAAGTACTCATAGGCTCAACTACATTGAGGTAGCAAGCAAGGGCATAGTCATTCGGGAAGGTATAAATACCATGGCTTGGATTTGTGGAGGTTTGATCAATAAGTTCTGGATATTGGATAGTCAAAGTGGGGAAAGATTGGGAGATAGTGTTTACGGATATGGATATGTCATCATTGGTCCTAACCTGATGCTTGAGATCAAAGGTGATATTAAAACTTAAGACATTCAATTCGTGAATAGGCTCAATGTCATCATGGGAGTCCAATTCAGCCATAGGTGGATCAGACTTGATAGGTTCATCATTTCGCTCTAGACTTACATTGGGATTAGGTGCATATTGGTGAATAACATCAACATGTTTCTCTATAATAAGCTCATCTTCATCTAGTTCTAGAATGGCTCTCCATTCATAGTCATTTGATTTAGCTTCTGATTCAGGATCTCTAGGAAATCTTAGAACATGAGTAAAGTTAGGGTGAATACCCCAAGAAGGGTTACCCTTAGTTTCTAATTTGAATTCATACTCATGGGAATCAGTTTCAGAATAACTACCACCTTCTTCTTGATTATTTTTGAGATTAGCTAGTTCTTGTGTTGCAACTATCTCTTGATTGATAGTAGGTTCTTGTGTTTCTACTACATTAATTCTTTTGATTGGATCATCTTTATCATCAAGGTCTTTGATCTCTTTAGGCAATTTTTCATAGGGGATGAGTTCTGAGCTGTCTGAATCACTATTTGATGGTTGTGTTTCTTCTTTCTTAAGAAGGGCTTCTCCTAGTGTGATCTACTCTATGACATGGGAACAATTACCTTTGAGGTGGAAGGGTTTCTTTTTAAATCCTAAGCCAACTTTGTCTTTATTTTCTCTACCAGTATGTGGGAGAGGTACCTCAAGACCTTTTCCTCTAACTCCTAGAGGTCCTTTACCTGAATATCCTATCATAGCTATTAATTTATCTCCTAGGCCATATGACTTAGAAGAATCTTTGAATACTATAGAATCATGAGTTTGGACAACTGGGGATTCGGGTTCATCTTTGTATAGCCATGATAGCACAACTTCATCCTCTTCAAATTATTTCTTGGATACTTGTTCTGCTACAAAATTCTTTTTATATGCTTCAAGAGGTTCCTTAGGTTCGGGCTTGTATTGTTTCAAATATTTTCCATAAGACTTAGGTGAGATAGGGAGAGATGTCAAAGATAAGACTGGCTCCATAGTATATTCTCCCATACTATTTTCTTTGATATTAACCTCTTTTGCAAGATCTTCCTTTTTAGATGTTGATGCCTCTTTAGTTGATTCAAAGGAAGATTCTCTATTATTAGGCACAAGCTTATCTGCACTTTCCTTCAATGTATTGCAAGTTGTATTCAGATTTGCGGGCATAGTAACCTCTACTCCTTCATAAGGAAACTTCAAACATTGATGGTATGTAGAAGGAATAGCTTGCATTTCATGTATCCATGGTCTCCCTAGGAGGATGTTGTAGGCCAAAGGTAGATCAACCACTTGATAGATGGTATCTTTGATAACTAGACCTACTTTGATAGATAAGACAATGGTTCCTTTAGAAGATCTTTCTTGTTCATCATAAGCTCTGATAATTATTTTCTTTCTAGGATCAATAGCCAATTCTAAAAATCCCAATTGTGTGATCAAGCTGTAAGAACAAATGTTTAGGCCAGCACCCCCATCTATCAACACACATTTGACTCTATGGTTGTGGATCAAGACTTCTATATGCAAAGGCTACTTATGTGGGTGACTCAAGGAGTTGTCATCTTCCTTTGAAAAGGAGATATATTGTGGAGATGTAATATGTCCAACCATAGTCTGGAACCTGTCTAAATCAAGGTCATCAGGAACATTGGAACTGAGAAAAGCTTTGTCTAGTATGGCTCTGTGAGCTAGGGATATTCAAAGAAACTCAAACATAGAGATTTTGGCATTAGTGTGCTAGAGTTGTTGAACAATGCTATAAGATGTAGGCCTTGTATCCTTTGGATTGGAAGATTTGGAAGCAGACTTCTGTTTGGAAGCTGATGAAAGATTGAAGGGTATCTTAGGGACATTAGATGAATCTGGGATTTGTCCTTTCAGATGTGCCTGACCTTGTGATCAAGTAACTACATTAGCTAAGGAATGATCCCTTTCTCTTCATAAAATTGTAATGACATTGCAAATTTTAGAGAGACATGGTTCAACCATATTGATGACAACATTATTTCCAGGGTAGGCATAATTGACTTTTGCCCCCATATTAGGCTGAGAAGTTGAGACTCCTTGACCATGTTGTGGAAATGGTTCTGTAAATGCCATATGATTGTTATTGCTCTTAGGATTGTCAAGTGTGATGTCTCCATTATCGATCAAATCTTGAATGGTGTGTTTCAACCATAAGCAGTTATTAGTTTTGTGACCTTTACCTCGATGGAAATCATAGAATTCATTTTCTTTCCACCAATGTGGCTTAGGGTCTGGATCAGATTGTCAGATTGCTAGCAAAGAGATGATGTTATCAGCCAGTAGAGTTCTCATAGTTGATTCTAAAGATTCTCCAAGAGGAGTGAACTTTTGATGAAGGGTGCTCCCCTTAATACCACAAACACATAACAGAAATAGAGAAATAACAACAATATGCAAGAATAGAAAATTGGCTTCTTATTATCTCTACAAATGTGGAATTACAAACTTTCAGAATTACAATATGCAAAGCCACATGGGCATTCCCTTAAAATATTCTATAGGACAAAGCCTCGAATCAATACCCAGATCTACTACCTAGAACTGTCTTGAACTGCCTAAGACAACACTACATCCTTCCTTATATAGGCAATTTTCCACCGCTTGGGAAGGTTCCAGAATTTTTAGCCAACAAGGCTGACCAAACATAGAATTATTTTATTTTTCATTTTATTACATCAAAGTTGGTTCAAAATAACTTTTGAAACCCAAACAAAATTTTTGAAGGAAAATCATTTTCTGCCATTTCAGGTGACCCAACTTCCGGAGACCATAAGTCATCACCCGTTCACCCGATTGACTATTATAACCCCATTTCGGAAAGGGCACGAGGAGCTCTACAATACTTGAATCAAGAAAGCTTCATTTGGCCAAAAATTTGACCTCATCTAGGGCCTCTAAAGCCTTCAAAATTGAGTTCAAAGTTTTTGTACCCTATTTCCAAAATTGAAAAGTTTCAATATCTTCAAAACCAGACTTGATCTAGCAATGAAACTTTACAGGTGGGTTGATATGACTAAGATGAACCTCCAACTATGAAATTAGAACATTCCAAGATCATATGACCAACTTACTAAAAATAGAAAGTTTCCATAAATAGTAGCTCTACACAAGATAGCCCTTATTGAAAAGAAACCAAAAATATTTTTGGGTGATGCAAGATTGCTCTTACACCCAGGATGCTCCTGCATCAGACACCCAGGGTAATTTGAGAAGTGACCCTGTCACAACTCAGGTGTGAAGAGGGAAACCAAGATGGTTAACCTCCTACTTTGTCAGCCATGATGAATCTTCAACAGGTCATCCTTTCCACTTGACCAGATATTCTTCATACGTCTTGTTCCTTGTGCTTCTACCAACACTAGTGAAATATTTAGCTCAGTAGGCAATTCTACCTCATATGCATTTCTTGAATCATGCTTCTTCAATATCTTACATGGCCCAAACTTCTTCATTTTTAGCTTGTTGTATGTACCAACTGGAAATCACTCCTTCTGCAAATGAACCATGACTTCATCTCCAACTTGAAATCCTTATGTCTCCTTTTCACATCTGCCTTAGCCTTATACTACGCATTCATCTTGGTAATGTGCTTCCTCACCTCCTCATGGATGTTCTTCAAATGTTTTGCAAAATCCTTAGCTTCAGCACTACTTATTTCTCCTTTATCTATCTTCCTCAACTGAGATGCATTTCTAGGACTACTTCCATATAAAATCTGGAATGGTGATTTACCAGTGCTCCTGTTGACAAAATTATTATATGAAAATTCCACTTGTGGTAAAATCAAATCCCATCCTATTGGCTTATCTCCAATCAAACATCTCAGCAAATTCTCCAAACTCCTATTCACCACCTCTATCTATCCATCAGTCTATGGATGATGTGATGAACTAAACTTCAAATCTATCTTCAACTTCTTCCATAATGTATGCCAGAAATATCCAACAAACTTAGTGTCTCGACCTGAGACTATAGTCTTTGGAAAACCATGTAGTCTCACTACTTCTCTGAAAAAAAATTCTGCTACATGAACAACATCATTAGTCTTCTTGTAGGGAATAAAATGTGCCATCTTTGAAAATCTATCAACCACCACAAAAATTGAATCATGTACCCACTAAGTCCTCGGTAAACCAAGAACAAAGTCCAATCCTCCCAAGGCTTCTCTGGTATAGGTAATGGCTAATACAATCTTGTATTCTACTTCACTCCTTTCAACATCTAACATACTCTGCAACTCTATACAAACTTCTTCACATCTTGCTGCAACTGTGGCCAATAATAATTCTCACTAACCAAAGCAAGGGTTTTATCATGACCAAAATGTCCAGCCAATCCTCCGCTATGCTTCTCTTTGATGAGATTCTCCCTCATAGAACTTTGTGGAATGTACAACTGACTCCCCCTAAATAGCATATCATCCTAAATGATAAAATCCAACCACTTCATTCTGTCTAGAGTAACGGGTTTTTTACAAGCTTTCCAAGCTTCACCAAAATTAGGATCCTCTGGATACAAATTCTTGAGTTCCTTGAACCCAACCACCTCAATCTGCATCTTTGTCAGCAATAGTTGCCTTCTGTTAAGCACATTTGCAACCCTATTAGACTTTCCACTTCTGTGTTTCAAAACAAATGTATAACTCTACAAAAAATCAACCCATTTCAAATGCCTCTAATTTAACTTTCCTTGACTATTCAAATATTGCAAAGCTTGATGATTAGTATACAAAAAAATTTCCTTAGGAAGCAGATAGTGTCTCCACTTCTTCAATGCTTGAACTATAGCATAAAACTCTTGATCATAAACAAAATATTTTCTCTTGGCATCATTCAACTTCTCACTAAAATAAGCAATAGGTTTACCTTCTTGACTCATAAAAGATCCTATTGCAGTACCACCAGCATCACAGTCTACTTAAAACACCTTATTAAAATTTGGAACTGCTAAAACAGGCTATTTTGTAACTTTCTATTTCAACAGTTTAAAACTCTTATCTCCCCCATTACTCCACTTGAACTCTTTTCTATCCCCTCTCATTGTTTCAGTCAAGGGTCCACAAATACTACTAAAATTTTTGATAAACTTTCTCTAAAAGCTAGCCAAACCATGAAAAAATCTTACCTCAGTAGCACTCCTTGGAGTAGGTCATTCAAGGATAGCTTGTACTTTCTCTGGATCCATTTTTAGACCTTCTGCTGAAACTACAAATCCCAAATACACTAATTCCTTCTTCACAAAACTGCACTTCTTCAAATTAATCAACAATTTCTCATCTCTCAAGTTCTCAAACACCATACGAATATGCATCATATGTTCCCCCAATGTCTTTCTAAAGATCAAAATATCATCTAGGTAAAGAATGACAAACTTACCTATAAATTCTTTCAAAACCTCATTCATGAGCCACATGAAAGTGCTCGGTGCATTGGTTAGCCCAAAAGGCATGACTAACCACTCATAAAGTCCTTCTTTTGTCTTGAAAGTAGTCTTCCATTCATCTCCTTCTCTAATCCAAATTTGGTGATATCCACTCTTCAGATCTATCTTTGAGAAATACACAGCCCCACTCAAACAGTCCATAATATCATCCATTCATGGCAATGGAAACAGGTACTTGATTATGATCTTGTTTATTGCTCTAGAATCTATACACATCCTCCATTCTCCATTCTTCTTTGGTGCTAATACTGCTGGTACAACATAGGGACTCAGACTCTCTTGAATCAACCCCTTTTGTAATAACTCATATACTTGTCTGTTCAACTCTTCACTTTCTACTGGTGTCATTCTGTGTGCTGCCTTGTTTGGCAAACTAGCTCTTGGAATCAAATCCGTCTAATGATTGATCTTCCTTACCGGTGGTAATCCATCAAGTACATTATCAGATACAATATCCTAAAACTCACTCAACAAATCTACAACCTCTACAGGTACATCCTCCATTTCCTCTTTACTATCTATTGGAATTAAAGTAAACCACACATGCTCATGCCTCATACCATCTAGAAATTTTCTTCCATCAACAAAAGTTATTCTTGCATTACCACATACCTTTTCTTTAGTCTCCTTCAATGGCGTTAGCTTATGTCGCACTCCTTCCTTTGTTAAGGAATAGGTATTCACACGACCATCATGTATAGCACATCTATCAAACTGCCATGGCCTACCCAACAACATGTGACATGAATCCATAGGTATGATATCACATAGTACCTCATCATGGTACCCACCAATCTTGAACTTTACTAAGCACTGTTCATTGACCATGACCTTGTGGTCATCCTACACTCAAGCAATCTGATATGGATGTGGGTGTTTTTGTCTCTTGAGCTTCAACTTTGTCACAATCTCTTCTGACACCAAATTGTTAGTGCTTCCACTATCAATAATCACATCACAACATTTACCCTCACACTTGCATCTAGTGTGAAATAGGCTTCTCATTTGTTCAGGTTCATTCTCACCACTCAGTAGGACTCTTCTGTTAATCAACATTTCTCCTCTTTCGGCATCTTCAAAATTTGAGGATCTAGCATTTTCATCTACATGTGCCACTCTGGCCTGGCCTTCATTCCTCCTATCTATCCTTCCTTGGTGTTAAGGACATTCAAATGCCCTGTGACCTTCTTCTCCATGGTGAAAATATGTTCCACGGAAACCTCCTCTTCCTGAACGTTGTCCTCTTCCTCTTCCTCTCTGATCTCTATTGTTCTGATCTTGGAAATGATTGGAGTTGTTTCCTCTCTGATTTTGACTGCTACTAGCCTCATCCTTCTTTTTCAGATCTTCATTTCAGCCTCAATATGACCATCCACCAGATCATCCACCGTGACCTCTTCCATTTTGTCTACTCTCAAACTTCTTGTTTAGCTTTTCCTTTACTTTTAGGGAAAACTAGTATGCTTCTTCAATACTGTTCATTCGAACTAGATTCAGCTCCTCTTGAATGCTTAGCCTCAACCCATTAAGTTAATGGGCAACTTTCTCCTTATCAGCTTTTGCATGGCCTGTTCTAATGAGGATTCAATAGAACTCCTCTATATACTCCTGAATAGATCATCCCGCTTGCTTCAAACTTTGCATTTTCTTCAGTAGGTCAAGCTCATAATCAACAGGGATGAACTGTCACTTCAATTTATCCACCATCTGATCCCATCTTGTGATTTTATCTTTCCCTCTTCTATTTCACTCCAATTGAATCTCTTGCCGCTAGATCTTCACATGACCTTTCAGTTTGGCCTTCATGAATTTGACCCTATTAGGATCCTCAATATCTTCATACTCAAAATATTCTTCACATTCATTGATCCAGTCAATCAACTCCTCTGGGTTAAGATTTCTTAAAAATGTAGGAACCTGAATCTTAGGTCTTTTTTCAATCTTGGAAATGGCCCAAAAAAGTTTTTCTTCCTCCTGGTTTACAACTTCGACTTCTCCTTCTTGATCTTCTTCTTCGGCTTCATCCTCACTTTCATCTCTAACATTAAGATTCATTCATCTAAAAATCTCTTCTTGCAATGCTCGCACTTGTCTCTAGAGAACTCTAATCTTAGGTGTTACAACACCAATTCTTCTACCACGTTCCCCTCATGGAGGCATTTTCACGATGTGCATTGAAACCCTAACCACGGTCCTGGTGCAAACTACCTCACAGTCAGTGATCTATTTACACAAAAACCCTAACCCACGGTCCTGGTGCAAACTGCCTCACAATCGGCGATCTATTTATACACTCAAGAACACCTGATCTGATACCACTTGATGAAGGTTCCTCCCCTTAATACCACAAACACATAATAGAAACAAAGAAATAACAACAATATGCAAGAATAAAAAATTGGCTTCTTATTATCTCTACAAATGTGGAATTACAAACTTTCAAAATTACAATATGCAAAGCCACATGGGCATTCCCTTACAATATTCTGTAGGATAAAGCCTCAAATCAATACCCAGATCTACTACCCAGAACTATCCCAAACTACCTAAGACAACACTACAACCTTCCTTATATAGGCAATTTTCCACTGCCTCGGAAGGTTCCAGAATTTTTAGCCAACAAGGCCGACCAAACATAGAATTATTTTATTTTTTATTTTATTACATCAAAGTCGGCTCAAAATAACTTTTGAAACCCAAACATAAATGTTGAAGGAAAATCATTTTCTGCCATTTTAGGTGACCCAACTTTCGGAGACCATAATTCATCACTTGTTGACCCGATTGACTATTATAACCCCATTTCGAAAAGGGCACGAGGATCTCTACAACACCTGAATCAAGCAAGCTTCATTCAACCAAAAATTTAACCTCATCTGGGGCCTCTAAAGCCTTCAAAATTGAGTTCAAATTTTATGTACCCTGTTTCCAAAATTGAAAAGTTTCAATATCTTCAAAGCCAGACTTAATCTAGCAATGAAACTTTACAGGCAGGCTAATATGACTAAGATGAACCTCCAACTATGAAATCAAAACATTCTGAGATCATATGACCAACTTATTAAAAATAGCAAGTTTCCATAAATAACAGCTCTACACAAGATAGCCCTTATTGAAAAGAAACTAGAAATATTTTTGGGTGATGCAAGATTGCTCTTACACCTAGGATGCTCTTGCATCAACTTTCACTTTTTATCCCAAGATTTGTATTCTGGCTTCTTTTGGAATGGTTTAGATGACTTTTATTCTGAAGCTTTAATGACTTGGGAACCAAGAGTTAGGTTGTAGGCTCATGCCTTTGATGGGGCACGGATAGTGTCAACAATGCCATCTATGACGATGCCTTTGTTCTTGTTCCAATTTTTGTTCTTATCTTTGGAACTAGATCCAGATTCTTATTTGTCCTTTTGAAGTGTGATATCTCCTTTCTTGACAAGTACTTTCTCAATATTGATTGCATTATCTACCATTTTGTCAAAAGATGTATGATCTTGCATTTGTAATGGGTAGTTGATCTCTGGTACAAGGTTATTGATAAATATTTCAAGTTTCTCCATTTCGGGAATTGGTCTAGCATATAGAGAGAATTTCTTTCGCCACCTCTTGAGGAATGTTAGTAATGGTTCTCCTGGATATTGCTTGAGGTTAGAGATATCGATCATGGTGATTGGGTGTTGAATATTGTAGGAGTATTGTTGATAAAATAGTTTAATCAACTCCTCAAAAAATTTAATTGTAGGAGGAAATCTAGAAAACCAATGAATGGATACTCCGCCCAAAGATCGAGGGAAGAGACACATCAGATAGGTCAGTTCATGCATGAACTCCATGGATTGTGTATAGAACTCTCTGACATGATCTTGAGGATCTGAGTGTCCATCATACTTATCATACTTAGGCATCTCCACTCTTTCTAGGAATGGTGGCATGTACAAGTCTTTGTCAAATGGAAAAGGACATAGAGCCTCCATGGAGAACTCCTTGGGTTCCTTCTCTTTTTCAAGTTTATTCATTTTGACTTGTAAAGCATGCATCTATTTCATCATGGCCGTTATTGGAGTTTCTTCCTCATGTGTGATGATATCTTCAACATTAAATTTGGGAGGAAGTTTAGCCCTTTGATGAGCTAATTGCAAAAAGTATGCTTCTCTATCTTCTTTTAAGAAATGCTTCATCATTCATTTGAAGTTATCATCATTTTGATATTGAGCAATTTCTTTAGGTGTGGGTTCCTAATCTGTACCATGTTGAGATTGAGCTCTTTGAGAGCCAAAGTTTGTCCCTGCTTGAGACATGGTAGGAGTTTGTGGACTCGTTGGAATAGATTGATGTGGGGTTTGTTGGGTACCTCCGTGAGTTGATGAAGGAGGAATGTAACCAGTTTTTAATCAAAGGTTTCCAACACTGTCATCTTCGTAAAGACTAGAGTCACAGAGTTGCTCAAAAGTTGGACCTATGTGAGTCAAAGGTAAAGTATGAGATATTTCCCTAGATTTCTTGTGAGAGGAAGTTCTAGTTTCCACCATTAACCTTGGGTGAAGCAAAAGAATAAGATGAAGACAACTGAAGAATGAATTGAATCAAGATGATTAGATGATGCAACCTTGTCAAGGTTTGATTGGTTTGAAGATTCGATTAGATGTGGGTGAAGGATACTATGTGTGAGCAAGGCTTTCGAGGGTACCTGTTATCTATTTTGAAAGGCTCAAATCAATCAAAAATTAAGAGTTTAATCTAGCATACAATCAAAACAAAAACAAGGAAACTCTAAGCTAGCCACCTCAGATTGAGCCAAAAACAGGTGCACCCAAGCACTGTTTGATTTGCTCTGATAAGACGGATGTGGGTGTGCTCTCTAAACACTTGGAGCATACTCTAAATGCATTCTAAGATGGATTGAAATCCATAAAAACCCCAAAATGGCACAAAAATAGGTATAGAACACCTGATTTGCCCCTAAGGCTTCAAGGATCCAAAAATGCTTTAATGGAGATTAAGCTACATGATGAGGAATCTAAGATTGATTTTAGACCAAATTAGAGATGTGATATGATGCTATGCTATGCAAAACAATAAGAAAAGCTATGTTAATCCATTATTACTAAGCTATGATGAGCTAAAATGCTTGAAAGTAAACTAAATTAGAATGACTTGCTAAGATCTAACATGAAAATGACATTATAATAGTGCATGAGAATGAAAGTAAGCTAATTGATTTTGCTCTTGAAAGGAGGGGTATTTATAGAATTTGGGAAGGAAGAATGAGTGGCCAGGATTGAAATCCTTAAGAGAGGCCAAGATTCATTCAAAGGGGAGCACATGGATTGTGCTAGTTTAGGGATCACCTCCTTGTGACAAGTGTCACAAGAGCATTAGGTTGAAAGATGGGAGGAATGTGCACAATTTGGGAAATGTGCCTAAGGTCAAAGGGTGTAAGAAAGGGGTGAGGGGCTTCTTAAATGCACCATAAGTGCATGTAAGAGGGATAAGGAGGCCTTAAATGCCTTCAATGCATTTCAAAAAGGGAAGCCCTCTTTGTTGACTTTGGGGTAAGCTTAAGAGTTTGGCTAACCTTGTTTAGGGAATGTGACAAGGTTAGGGGGAGGATTAGGATTAGGATTAGGGGATTTTAGGATTAGGATGGGTGAAGAGGTTGGATTTGAGAAGATTCTAGAAGAGTCTAGAATTCTCCTTGGTTTCATGGAATAAAAGTTTATTCATTCCAAAAGCTTAAGTTTTGGGAATATTTATTGAAATATTTTCAATAAATATGAAATTTAAATATTTAATCTTAATTAAATATTTAGCCTTGGGATTAGGGTTAGAAAAGATGGGATTAGCCTTTTAATCGAGATTAAGAAGGAATTAGAAGATTTTGGAAGAGGTTAGTGATCTAAAAGAAATTGGCCAAGTTTTGGGCAAAAAATAAATAAATTATTTATTTTGGGATTTTTGGTCAATTTATTAATTAAAATAATTAATAAATAAGGAGATAATGTTTAAATAAGATTTAAACATTTTTGGAAGGGATTTCTTAATTAAATATTTTTAATTAAGAAAAAGGGATTTAATGACATAAAAATAAATAAATAAATAAATTAATTAATTAATTAATAAATGATGATGTCATCAGGGATTTTTCAAAAAATAAAAATACTTTATTTTCTAAAGGATTTTTAGGTGTCTACACTATGCCCTAGATGTATGGGTAGGTTCCCAAAAGATAGTGGACAAGGTATCACAACACTTAGTCATTTTGATGATTGATTGAAGATTGATAGTTATGACAAGGTTTTGACACAAGATGATAAAGACTCAAACAGAATGATGGATCGGATTCAAAAGGCCACTTTAGGAAAATGATTGGAGTCTCAGTATTTGTTGCTTTGTTCTTGACATAGTGATTTGTTTGATAGATTCTGGAAATAGGCTGGAAAAGCTAAGTATCTAGTAATTTTGATAATTTTCTGACAACTTTTCAAAATTTTCCCAAACGACACTCTCCAGACTTGTATGATAGTGGGTATGCTATGAAACGATAGTTGAAAAGCTCACACAATAGTTGCAAAACTCGCATGACAGTTGCTAGCAGGATTTGACTTTTTGAATTTGACTAGTAGAAAGACTCGTACGACACTAGGTTCTTTACCATATGACAGTTGGGCAGTAATGAAATGACATTTGATAGAAACTCATATGACTTTCTGACCTACTAAGATAACTTTTGACTCTAGAAAGGAATTTCACTTCAAATTTTGCAAATTTAGGGTTTTCAGTTTCAGATTGTTTGCAAATTTCAATGTCCAAATTTGAGGATTGTAATAGATTTGTTCATTTTCAGTAACCAGATAGATAAGCAAGCACACAAAATAGCAAGCAAGTGATTTCAAGCACGTTTGAAAATAATGAAAAAGGGCAAAAGCAACCTTGTGCATGAACAATCAAGTGACTAAATTGTGCTAATCCTTAGAAGTGCTAATTGTGTATGTTCCAAAAGGTTTTGCATCAATGCACATATTCCTAGAAAATGAAAATTTGGCATCACTAGGGTTTTTAGTAATGGTTTGACTTTGCAAATTTTATGATCCAAGAGGGTGAACTCCAATCTAGGCGCACTGGGGTTTTGACACAATCTGAGAACTTAATCTTCAAGATCTGCTAGGGAGATCTGACAGCCCAACAAGAGACCACACCTGTGGAGATTTCTTCCAACATGACATTTATATAGCGGTTGTCACTACCACGGTGAAAATGGCTATTATTGCTTGAGGTTTCATCAACATGGTTGACCTAATTAAAGGAATGTTCACTGTGGTTAACCCTCTCTAAAGGTGACTCACAAAATATACCACATGGAGACTAGTTCCAAATTCAAGGATTTGGGTTTCTAGTACTATCCAAAAAGGAAGTAGAGCATAATCCCCTAGCCTTTTCACTTTTAACCCAAACAAAGAAAATAGATTAATCCAACATGCTAAGACCAAGATTATCTCACAAAGATCTATGACGTCAACCCCTTATGATTTATCAACCTCTTCGGAGAGAGAATGCCTCGATAAAAAATTGAAGACACACGGATCTAGTGGAATGTGAGACTCCCTCAGTATCCTCCCTATGTGTGTGAATTTTGTACCCGATCTGTAGACACAACACTTTAGTAAAATATTAGAGGTTAGCTATAATCAAAATCGTGCAAAATTGAAAGCTATCTAACCAAGTGATTTACTACCTTCTAGTAGGTGTGAGATTGATGTTCTCAGATTGTAATCGAGATCAATGACCTAGACAACACCTAAACGAAGGATTTGAATGCAATTGATCTAGATGTAAATATGAATGCAATTAATCTATTTTTTTGGATTTTCTATGCAATAAGAAATGAAAACTTGATATGAATCTATGCTAGATCAATTTAATATGCTATGAATGCTATTGAAAATTGATATGCAATGCTAATTTAACAATGATATGCAATATGAATGCAAAAATAAGATTGATCTCACAAAGATGTCGATTCGCAAGAGCTTTGATTCTTCAATTCCAATTCTCCAATGTGATTGTGCAAGAATATGAGATGAATTATGAAGAGTTGAGCCTTGTTTTTATAGAAATCCAGGGCTTTGGAGGTGCATGGATAAAAGCCATAAATCACTCAAATAACTCAGGTTGATTTTTGAGTTATTTTTAAATAACAGATAATTAAGTCACAAAAATCATGCAAAAGCACAATTCAACTCGAATTATAAGTTTAGATCCACTTTAAAACTCAAAAAGATGTTGAGTTTCAAAAAGCTAACAATTTGCATTGATTTTCCAATTTTGAGTTTAACTGGTCCTTGAATGTGCACATGGATAATTATGATTTAATAAATAAATAAAGTGATTTATTCTCAACTTAACTGCTTTTTGAAATAAAATAATTAATTTATGGGTTAATTAACTATTTTATCAAACTTTTATTAAAAATTATATTATTAAATAATGACAACATGCTTTAATTAATTAAATAAGAATTTAATCAATTATTCATAGGAATTTTGATTTATTGTCAAAATTAAATAATACAATTAATAATAGATAGAATTAAATTTAATTAAACAATTAAGTGGCAAATATTAAATCTAATTAATTAAATATGAAAATATTCAATTAATCAAACTTTAGGATAAATGTGATTTATTGCCAAATAATTATAAAATTAAAGATAATTATGATGATTAGGAATATTACTAGGAATATTCCCCGATGCAAAATTTAAGATAATCAATTAGGATTCGATGATGTTTAGATGTGCCTTAGATTAGGACTTTGATGTCGATTTCATTCGAATTGAAGATGTAGGAGATTAATGAACTTATAGCCCATTTTTGGGGTATTACATTTTGCCCCTCTTTGAATTATTGTGCGAAGCACAGTGGTTCAAAGATAGTCTATGTTTGATAAAGATATGAAACTGATGTTTGAAATTGATAATTGATATGAGACAGAAGCTGATTGCTATTGATTTGATATGGAGATAATAGGTCCTGAATGACCAAAGATAATGTTCACTATAATAGAAAATGAACCTATGATTGTGAAAAAGTGTCCAAAATGCCTGATTCCAAACCTTAGGATTGCAAAGAAGTGAGTGAGCCGTTCTAGACTCGATTGTCTTAGCAGAACTAGCAGGTATCACATCCAAACCCTTTAGTTGCCGAAGAACCAAGGAAAGAACACTATGATCTCATGGTTGCAAAAAACTGATACAGTTTACAAGATTAGGAGAATACCAGATTGATAAGGATCGATGAATCTGATATGCCCCAAGTGATGATAGATTTGCCCCGAGTGATGCGGACTTTTGATGAATCAGCGACTAGACATGATTGTTGTCTTGATCACTGATGAAAGATATTGATAGATTTGATCAATAGAATTTTGATTTACAAACTTTGAATGATGTGCCATACCATGCCCCCTTTGGGATTAAAATTGAAATCTGACAAGAAAAGTCAGCGTTGAGAGTTCAGAAGCATGTTAATTGATTGAAAAAGTGGTTAAACACATTGAAGAACGCATTCTGCATCGTTTAGAGGTCTTGGAGACCAAGTTTGACTAGGTTTGACCATGAGTTGACCAAGTTGAATTTTTGATAGTTTGATGTTAAATAATCAGTTAAGTTGTATACTAGATTTCTATGATGATAGAAGGTCGAATATGCAAGCAGTTAATAATATGAATGATCTCAGATTTTGATTTTGATCCCGAAAAAGGATTCTACTTGCTGCTTCGTTGGAGGAACCTTCATGTGAGATTTAGCTCTTGTTAGATTTGAAGAATTGATATGAAATTTTTTTAAAGCTTTGAAGTTTGTTTAGTCATTGTGAGATCATGCAACATGCAAAAATGCAAAGAAACATGCAAAATGAAATGCAGCCTAAGACCTAGGACCTGGTCACTGATCATATGTCGATTTGTTATCATCATTGAACTTTTAGGTAACTAGATAAATCAATACAATTCCCACTAGCTATGAAACCATAGACATATGAATATCGATTTGTATGCGCAAGAATCAATATAACACCCACTGGTCAACAACCATAGATATATGAATATTGATTTTATTTTCGGAATGTCAGAGTAGATATAAGCACCAAGGCACAAACGCCAGGATGACCTGAATATCATGTCCATTTTGATATAGAAATTTGTATAAGCATCAAAACATAAATGTCATGATGACCTGAATATGCCTTGCATTGCAAACACATCAAACAGTCAAGAGATCATTCTAAATCCAATGTGAATTACCTGTAGTGACCCTTTATCATTCACATCCTTAGGTAAGATCGCGTTTCATAGGAGGAGAAAGAACTCACTCAAAAAGACAATAGTGAGATCAAACTTCCTTGAATTTTTTGGGTATCAATGGTCGAGGTACGCATGGCCATCCAATTCGAGATAGAGGCTCTTAGAGTCAGACACCATTTCAATCCAAAATTTCCAAAGTTGTTAGATTTTCACATACAAGCAGAAGACAAAGAAAAGATTATGCCCCCAGTCATTACTCTCTAAATCCTATAAAGGACATCATCGAAGAGCTCAAAGGGACACAATATGCAAAAATCTCAATGCGAATCAGTAAGCATACAAGGAGATAAAAGTATGAAAAGCACAAATCATTTTCAGTTTGATGTTTGATTGCGTTGTTGTAGATGCAAAATCCTTTCTGGAGACAAGACTGACTAACTGACTCACATGAAGCTTCAAAGGACTCTTACTAGATATGATCCATCTAAGATACATGGGAGACCATAGGATATGACATTGATTGCCCCCAAGTGTTAAACATTGATAGGATACAGACGCTTTGAGCTAGTTGGTGTACAAACTGACTTATTGAAAACTGGAAACGCAGAAACAAACCGAGAGATATGTACAAACTAAAGCAAGACTAAAAGCTAGGAAAGACCAAGATTGCACTGATAGATGGAGCATTTGGAACAAGTGGTACCCATTTGCCAGGTTTTCACCATCTTGGCAGAGATTCTATTTTTGCTACCAAGGCGCCTGTTTCCAGGTTTTCACCAAGGCACTTTTTTTTTTTTTTTGTATTTTTCATTTTTTCAATTTTTTTGTACTTTTGATATTTTCTGATTTTTTTGTGAATCATCAAGGTGCCTATTGCTAGGTTTTCACCAAGATGTTCATTTTTTCAGGACTTTTTCAGATTTTTAAGATTTTTTTCAGGACATTTACCAAGCACTAAATGCCTTAGGCATGAAATTTCTTCAGATGGAGAACGTTGATTGGTTCTCAGAGCCAAAAGTAGCAGTGATTACAAAGGGACCCAGCCAATTGGGTTCGAACTTCCCCTTGCATTCTTGATGTGATTGATTTTTAGGATTTTCTCTCAACACTAGATCACCAACTTGAAATTCTCTGTGTCTGACTTTCTTATTGTAGCCTCTAGACATTCTTTTCTGATACACTCTGAGATGATCATACGCTGCTTGCCTGCACTCATCTAGTAATTCAAGTTCTTGTAACCTAGACACTCTGTAGTCTTCATTAGTGACAAGTCCATGCATTCTAATTCTGAGTGATGGGATTTCAACCTCAATAGGCAGTACCGCTTCAGACCCATAAACTAAAGCAAAAGGTGTAGCCTCTGTAGGCATTCTGATACTAGTTCTATATGCCTAGAGAGCTGGATTGATCATGAGATGCCAATCTCTTCCTATTTTATTCACTATTCTGTGCAAGATTTTCAAGAGATTTTTGTTTGAAGCTTCAGCTTGTCCATTCCCTTGAGGATAGTAGATAGATGACCAATGTTGAGTAATCTTGAATTTGGCACATAAGTCATCTAGGTCCTTGTTTTTGAATTGTCCCCCATTATCTGTGACTATGGAATGAGGGATCCCATATCTGCAAATGATGTAGTTCAGGATGAACATATAGATCTGTTTCCCCGTTGCTTGTGTTAGAGGAACTGCTTCTACCCATTTTGTAAAATAATTTGTAGCTGTGATTATATGGGTATGTCCATTAGAAGAGTGTGGATGGATAGTGCCTATGACCATTGTTGAAAAGGCCATTGTGTAGTAAAGGGAATTAGATCTCTCCCTGGAGCATGAATCAAGTTGCCATGTACTTGACACTGTTGACAGTTTTTAGCAAATTTAATAGCCTCTTTCTCCATTTCAGGCCAATAGTACCCAGCCCTAATAAGTTTTCGAGCTAACATTAAACCATTTGAGTGCGATCAACATATACCCTTGTGAACTTCCTCTAATGCACGTTGAGACTCTTCCCATTCTAAACATCTAATTAGTGTACCATCTAGACCTCATTTGTATAGATAATTACCAATGATGACATATCAGGATGCGGATCGGATAAGGTTTCATTTCTCAAAATGGTTAAAGGACTCAGGGATGATTTGGTTGTGGAGATAGGAGAACAAATTTTTGTAGCGAGATGAGTCATAACCTACAACAGTGCAAATCATGCGGGTTTCAGGGGAGTCATATGCAAGATAGGATAGGGCTTCCACTAGGAACTCATAGTGTAGTTCATGTTTGGGCTGCTGTAAGAGAGTAGATAGTGTCGCCATTGCATCAGCAGCCTTATTCTCCGTTCTGAGTATTTGCTCAAATGTGATAAAGATGAAGTATTTCTTTAAATCATCTACCATTCTCTTGTAAGGAATGAGCTTTTCATCTTTGGTTTGGTACACATCATTGACTTGGTGGATAACCAATTGTGAGTCTCCATGGATGTGCATCTCTGTAACTCTCCACTGTATTTCCATTTTCATACCATTGAGAAGTGCCTCATATTTAGCAATATTATTTGTGCAAGGAAACTTTAGTCTGAATGCTTTGGGTATCGAGTATCCTTGAGGAGTGATGAACAATATGCCTACTCCAGATCCATTTTGTGTGTAGGAGCCATCAAAGAATAACTGCCATGCTCTAGAAGAGAGGTGCATGATAGAGGAATTGGGAAATTCCATTTCAATGGGTGTATCATCAAACAGTGGTGCTTCAGCTAATTGATCAGCAATGACCTATCCTTTGATAGCTTTTCTTTCAACATATTCAATGTCAAATTCGCTCAAGAGCATGACCCATTTAGCTAGTCTACTTGTGAGGGCAGCTTTGCTTAGGAGATATTTCAGTGGATCAATTTTAGCTACCAAATGAGTAGTATGAGCTAACATGTAATGTCTCAGTTTCTATGATGTAACGATCACAGCTAGACATGCCTTCTCTATCATTGAGTAGTTCTTCTCATAGGCCACTAAAGTTCTGCTGATATAGTAGATGACTCTTTCCTTCTTGTTCTCATCATGCTGTGCTAGTAATGCCCCCAGTGATGTATCTGTTGTGGAGACATATAATATTAATGGCTTCCCATGAATAGGAGGCATCAATATGGGCAGATTTGATAGATACTTCTTGATATGGTTAAATTTGTTCTCGCATTCTTCATTCCATGCAAAGGTCACACCTTTATGTAATGTTTTTGTAAAAGGCTGTGATATGTCTTTAGCTATGATATGAATCTTCTGATAGATTGAACTCTGCCTTGCAACGTCCTTATTTGACTGATATTTGTGGGAGGTTGCATCTCTATTATAGCCTTGACTTTAGCCGGATCAACTTCAATGCCTTTCTTGCAGACGATGTATCCTAGGAGCTTTCCAGAAGTGACTCCAAAAGCACACTTTTTAGGATTTAGTCGAAGACTAAATTTTTCCATTCTATCGAGGATCATGCTCAAGTCTGTTAGATGTTCAGTTCTAATCATGGATTTTTCCAAGGTATCATCCACGTAATCCTCCATTGTTCTATGCATCATATCATGAAAAATAGATGTCATTGCTCTTTGATATGTAGCTCCAGCATTTTTGAGTCCGAATGGCATAACATTCCAACAGAAGGTTCCCCACGCACATGTGAAAGCAATTTTCTCTTGGTCTTCTAGAGCAATTTTGATTTGGTTGTATCCAGAAAAGCCATCCATTAGGGAATACATCTCATAGCCCATAGTCATGTCCACTATCATATCAATGTTAGGCAGTGGAAAATCATCCTTAGGGCATGCTCTATTCACATCTCTAGAGTCTGTGCACACTCTGATTGAACCATTTGGTTTTGAAATAGGTACAATGTTAGAGATCCACTCAGCATAGTCTATGACACAGATGAATCCAGCTTTTAGGAGTTTTTCTAGTTCTGCTTTGACTAAGAGTGCAACATGAGGATGCATCTTTCTCAATTTTTGCTTGATTGGTTATAATTCAGGAGCAATGGATAGATGGTGCATAATGAGATTGGGATCCAATCCTGGCATATCTGAATATTTCCATGCAAAATTGATCTTTTTTTCTGATAAGAATGTATTGAATTTTTGTTTCTCTTCTTCTGATAAGGATTGTGTTACATGTACCAATTGTGGTTCCTCTGTTGTACCCAAATTGATGGATTGAGTTGGCTCAATCAGAACTGGAGATCTATCTTGTAAATGACTCGGAACGACATCAAATATCTCATCCTTAGGCACCTCAAAGAGGTTTTCACCTTTAGATACATCTTTTCTTTTCACTTTTGTAGTTTCTGAGACTGCCACAAAGTGGTTTTCACCCTCAGAACTCTTTTTCTTTTTATTTTTATTTTTTTGACTAAGATATTTGATGTTCGACTCAGTCATGCTAATGCTTGGTTCGCTGATGGAAGTCCTCATAGGCTTGACTGCATTGAGGTAACAAGCAAGGGCATAGTCACTGGAAAAGGTGTAAACACCCTGGCTTGGGTTTGTGGAAGTTTGGTCGATAAGATCAAGGTGTTGGATAGTCAAAGTGGGAAAGGCATGGGATATGGTGTTCACAGATGGGGATATGTCATCATTGGTCCTAACCCAATGCTCAAGTTCAAAGGTGATATTACAGCTCAAAATGTTCAATTCGTGAATAGGCTCAACATCATCATGGGAGTCCTCTTCATCCATAGGTGGATCAGACACGTTAAGTTCATTGTTTCACTCTAGACCTACATTGGGTTGAGATACATATTGGTGAATAACATCAATATATTTCTCTGTTATAATCTCATCTTCTTCTAGAATGGCACCCCATTCATAGTCATTTGACTCAGCTTTTGATTCAGGATCTCTAGGAAATCTTAGAAAATGTGTGAAATTAGGATGAATACCCCAAGAAGGATTACCCTCAGTCTCTGACTTGAATTCATATTCATGGGAATCAGTGTCAGAATAACTAACCCCTTCTTCTTGATCAATTTGATTGCCTTCGAGATTGGCTGGTTCTTGTGGTGCAACCATCTCTTGCACTATAGTAGGTTCTTGTGTGTCTACTACATTAATTCTTTTGATAGGATCATCTTTATCATCAAGAAGATCTTTGATCTCTTTAGGAAATTTTTCATAGGGGATGAGTTCTGAATTATCTGAATCATCATCTGAGGGTTCTGTCTCTTTTTTCTTGAGAAGGGGTTCTCTTGGTGCAATTTGTTCTATGACATGAGAACAACCACCTTTGAGATGATAGGGTTTCTTCTTAAAGCCTAAGCCACGAGTATCTTTGTTGGCTCTACCAATATATGAAATGGGTGTCATAAGACCCTTTCCTCTGATTCCTAGAGGTCCTTGACCGGAATATCCCATCTTGGCTATCAATTTGTTCCCTGGACCATATGAATTAGAAGGGATTGTAGGTGCTATAGACTCACTAGGTTGAACAATTTTGGATTCAGAATCATCTTTGTATAGCCATGCAAGCACAGCTTCACTCTCTTCAAATTCTTGTTTGGATACTTGCTCCGCCACAAAATTTCTTTTGTATGCTTCCATAGGTTCCTTAGGTTCTGATTTAGATTGCTTCAAAGATTGTCCATATGACTTGGGCGAGATAGGGAGAGATGTCAGAGACAAGACTGGCTCTATAGTGTATTCTCCCATCCCATTTTCTTTGATATTGATCTCTTTAGCAATGTCATCCATCTTAGATGTGGAAGCAAGATTTAGCTACTTGATGGAAGATTCTCTGTTATTGGGAACAAGCTTATCGACACTTTCCTTCAATGTATTGCAAGTTGTACTCAGATCTACTGGGATAGTAACTTCTACCCCTTCATAGGGAAATTTCAAGCATTGATGGTACGTAGAAGGAATAGCTTGCATTTCATGTATCCAAGGTCTCCCTAGAAGGATATTGTAAGCCAATGGTAGATCAAGCACCTGACATGTGGTATCTTTGATGACCGGACCCACTTGGATGGGTAAGATAATGGTGCCTTTAAAATATCTTTCCTGTTCATCATAGGCCTTTATGGTGATCTTCTTTCAAGGATCAATAGCCATCTCTAAGAATCCCAACTGTGTGATTAAGTTGTAAGAACAAATGTTGAGGCCTGCGCCCCCATCTATCAACACACATTTGACTCGACGGTTCTGGATCAAGACTTCTATGTGTAAGGGATGATTATGTGGGTGACTCAAAGAGTTTCCATCTTCCTCTAAAAAGGAGATATATTGTGGAGACATTAGATGACCAACCATAGTCTGGAACCTGTCTAGATCTAGGTTGTCAGGAAAACTAAAGCCGAGCAAAGCTTTGTCTAGGACATCTCTGTGAGCTGGGGATATTCGAAGTAACTCAAACATAGAGATTTTGGCATTGGTATGTTGGAGTTGTTGGACAATGTTTTAAGATGTAGGTCTTGTATCCTTTGGATTGGAAGATTTCGAGGCAGCCTTCTGTTTAGAAGCAGATGTGAGATTGAAAGGTATCTTAGGGACATTAGATGAACTTGGTGTTTGTCCTTTCAGATGAGCCTGAGCTTGTGATCTGGTAACTGCATTAGCTGAGGAATGATTTCTATCTCTTCGTACAATCATGATGACATTGCAGCTCTCAGAGAGACATGGTTCAACCATATTGATGACAGCATTGTTTCCAGGGTAGGCATAGTTGACTTTTGCACCCATGTTAGGCTGAGAAGTGGAAACTCCCATGCCATGTTGTGGAAATGGTTTTGTAAATGCTCTGTGATCATTATTGCTGGTAGGATTATCGATCGTGATGTCCCCTTGATCTATCAAGTCTTGAATGGTATGCTTCAAGTGGAAGCATCCATTAGTTTTGTGGCCTTTAGTCCGATGGAAAACACATAATTCATTATCTTTCCACCAATATGGTTTTGGATCCGGATCAGGGTTTCGGATTGGTGGTAAAGAGATCATGTTATCAGCTATCAGGGTTCTCAGGGCAGATTCCAAAGATTCTCCCAGGGGAGTAAACTTTCATTTATTATCCCATCGTTTGAATGGCTTCTTTGGAGATGGTTCAACAGATTTTTGCTCTGAAGCTTCAATGGCTTTTGTGGCAAGGGTGAGATTGTAGGCTGGTGCCTTTGATGGGGTGCAGATAGTGTCAAAAACACCATCAGAGATGATACCTTTGTTTCTATTCCAACTTTTGTTTTTATCTTTTGAGCTAGATCCAGATTTAGACTTGTCCTTTTGAAGTGTGATTTCTCCTTTCTTGACAAGTACTTTCTCAATCTTGATTGCATTATCCACCATTTTATCAAAAGATACATGATCTTTCATTTGTAATGGATAGTTGAGCTCTGGAACAAGGTTATTGATAAAGATTTCAAGTTTCTCCATTTTGAGAATTGGTCTAGCATATAGAGAAAACTTCTTTCGCCACCTCTTGAGAAAAGTTAGGAATGATTCCCCTAGATATTGCTTCAGGTTACAGATATCGATCATGGTAATCAGATGTTGAATATTGTAGGAATATTGTTGATAAAACAATTTAATCAATTCCTCAAAAGTTTTGATCGTAGAAGGTAATCTCGAAAACCATTGAATGGATGCTCCTCCCAAGGATCTAGGAAAAAGATGCATCAGATAGGTCAGTTCATGCATGAATTCCATAGAGTGCGTACAGAACTCTCTAACATGATATTGAGGATCAGAGTGTCTGTCATATTTTTCATACTTTTGCATCTCCACTCTTTTTGGGAATGGAGGCATATACAAGTCTTTGTCAAAAGGGAAAGGACAAAGGGCCTCCATGGAGAATTCCTTGGGTTCCTTCTCTTTCTCAATTTTATTCATTTTGACCTGCATAGCGTGTAGCTGGTTCATTATGGCCGTCATTGGAGTTTCTTCCTCATGCATGATGATATCTTTGACATTGAAGTGAGGAGGAAGTTTAGCTCCTTCCTGGGCTAATTGCAAAAAGTATGCCTCTCTATCCACTTTCAAGAAATACCTCATCATTCTCTTGAATTCATCATCATTCTGACATTGATGGATTTCAGAGGGTGTAGGTTCTTGGTCGGCATTATGTTGAGAATGGTGTCCCTAGGATCCTCCTCCTAGAGAACTATGGTTTGTCCCTGCTTGAGATATGGTAGGAGATTTTGGGCTCCCTGGAATAGATTGAGGAGGAGTTTGCTGATTACCTTTGTGAGTTGATAGAGGAGGTATGTAACCAGTTTTCAATCAAAAGTTACCGAGACCGTTGTCTTCGTAGATACCTGACTTGATGAGTTGTTCAAGAGTTGGACCCGAGGTATTGGTCAAAAGTAAATTCTGAGATGTTTCTTCTGATTTCTTGTGTGAAGAAGCTCTGGTCTCCACCATTAACTTTGAATGAAACGGAAGAAAAGGATGAAGACAACTGAAGAACAATTTGATTCAAGAAAATTGGATGATGCAACCTTGTCAAGATTATGATAGTTTTGAAGATCTGATGAGACGTGGGTGAAGGATACTATGCCCTGGATGTATGGGATAGATCGCCCAAAAGATAGCGGACACGAGTTCTCAACACTTAGTCTATTTTTGAAGATTGATGGAAGATTGATAATTATGACAAGGTTTTGACACGAGATAAAAAGGACTCAAATTGATTGAACAGAAGGCTAGATCAGATTCAAAAGATCACTCTTGGAAAATGGTAGGATTCTCAATAGGTACTGCTCTATTCCTGACACAATGATCTATTTGACAGGGTCTGGAACCAGGCTGGAAACATTGGATATCTTGCAATTTGACAATTTCTGACAACTCTCTCAAATTTTTCCAAACGACACTTTGCAGACTCGTACGACACTAGGTAGTCTATGAAACGATAGTTGCTAAACTCGTACGACAATTGGGTAGAAATGAAATGATAGTTGACAAAACTCGTACGAATTTTGACTCCAGAAAGAATTTTACGTCAAATTTTGCAAAACTTAAGGTTTTCAGTTTTGGATTGTTTGCAAATTGTACTGTCCAGATTTTGAAGGTTATACCAGATTTGATCATTTTTAATAGCCAAGTAGATAAACAAGCACACAGAACAGCAAGCAAGTGATTCCAAGCACGTCTAAAAATAATGAACAAGGGCAAAAGCAACCTTGCGCATGAACAATCAAGTGACCAAATTATGCTAATCCCTGAGAGTACTAATTGTGTATGTTTTGAAAAGTTTTGCAATAACACACATATACCTGAGAATGAAAAATTGGCCTCTCTAGGGTTTTTAGTAATGGTTTGACTCTGCAACTTTTATGATTCAAAGGGGTGAACTCCAATCCTGACACACTAGGGTTTTGACACAGTCTGAGAACTTAATCTTCAAGAGCTGCTAGGGAGATCTAACAACCCAACAATGAACCATACCCGTGGATATTTCTTCCACAAGGACATTTATATAGCGGCTGTCACTACCATGGCAAAAATGGCTATTACCGCTTGAGGTTCTATCAATGTAGTTTTTCCTGTGAAAGGATTGTCTGCTACGGTTAACCCTCTCTAAAGGTGACTCATAGATTTATACCACAAGGGGACTTGGCTCCAGATCCAAGGTTTTTGACACCTTTTCACTTTTAACCCAAACAAAGCAAGCAGATTAATCCGACACGCTAAGACAAAGTTTTGTTCCACCAAGGTCTGTGATATCAACTCCACGTGATCTATCAACCTCTCCAGGGAGAGAATGTATCAATCAATAAGAGAAGATGCACTAACCAATTTTGATTCACCAAAGCTCGTGATATCAACCCCACGTGATCTATCAACCTCTCCGAAGAGAGAATGTGTCGATCAATAAGAGAAGACGCACTAACCAAGCTGAATGTGAAACGCACTAAGTATCCTCCCTACCTACAAGGATTCTATCGTCAAGAAAGATTTCTCTAGGAATCCAATCTCTCAAGAATCACGAATAGTGTTCATAGGGCCTAATTACTATGTGAGCACAAATATATTCCCGAAAGCAAATCTACCAAAAGTACCCAAAAACCAGAAAGAGGAACACTTAATGCTTAAAGAAAATATGAGATGAGTCCACAAGGTGGAACATTTAACACCTCACACAAGCTGAAAATGAGTCCCCAACTTAGAAAACAAGTGAGTTCCTAAAAGCACAAAAGGGTTGCCAAGTGGAACACTTAACGCTTCTGTCCTATTGACCCCTCCCCTTTATGGCGCTGAGATTGCAACCACGGGGCAAAAATGAGGGGCTGGTGGATTAGCGAGTCCAATAACCCAAGATATCAATCAATATCAATCACAAGTATCTAAGACTACTTAATTAATCCTTAAGGGGTCACAACCTAGTATCAATTATGCAAGTGTGTAGAACAAAAGCATGAAAAGAATCACCCAAGCTAGACACACGAGAGAATTATTTTAAGGCCAAATTGAAATGTTATTAGATGAAGGAGAATACCTGGGATCCTTACAATGCACTTAGTAGATTTTACCTAATTTTTAGCAATTCTTGTTGAGCTTTTCCATGCAAGCAACTGACAAACTCCCCAACAAGCAAACAAGCAAACAAGATATGCAAAATATATTCAACTTATGAAAACCATAGGGTTAGCTCTAAAAATTAATTATTATCAGCAATAATAACAAAAAATTAACCCAAATGACAACTCAGATCATTCATTGAACCATGTAAAAAAAATAAGTGCATACCCATCACAAAACTTTATTTTTTTTGCTGCATTTTGAACTAGTCAACAAGATCTGATTTTTTTGATATGATTTTGGCCACAAAAATAGAAATTCAGAATAGAGACCCCTACTAAAAAATAGAGATCTTTCCAAAAATGCAAAAATTTTAGAAAAATCTCTTCATTTGTGCCCTAGAGACCTATTTTATCAAAATAGACCAGGTTTTACAAATTGACTATTTGAGCTATTAAATTGCATCCAAATTTAAAACACAAATAATAGACCCCCTATAGAATTTGAAGAGTCTTTTGAAAATTTAAAAATTTCCAAAAAATATTTTAATTTGCGCCAAAAATTAATTTTTTATGAAAAATTGAAAAAAAATTATTAAAAATACAAAAAAATTTATAAAATTTTAAATTTTTTATTGAAGCTTTCCCAAAATGTCACCAACTTGAAAAAAAAATTTTAGACCAAAAATCCAAGCCTTTTGGAAGATAAAATTAAATCTTTGAAACTTTGAGGTTTTAGCTCCCCAAAAAAATCAAAACTAGCATGCAAAGGTGGGTTGCCCCACGGTGGGTGCCAGAAATGTGTGTATGAATTTTGTACCTGATCTGTAGACACAACACTTCAGTAAAATATTAGAGGTTAGCTATAATCAAAATTGTGCAAAATTGAAAGCTATCTAACCAAGCGATTTACTACCTTCTAGTAGGTGCGAGATTGATGTTCTCAGATTGTAATCGAGATCAGTGACCTAGATGACACCTAAATGAAGGATTTGAATGCAATTGATCTAGATGTAAATATGAATGCAATTAATCTATTTTTTTAGATTTTCTATGCAATAAGAAATGAAAACTTGATATGAATCTATGCTAGATCAATTTAATATGCTATGAATGCTATTGAAAATTGATATGCAATGCTAATTTAACAATGATATGCAATATGAATGCAAAAATAAGATTGATCTCACAAAGATGTCAATTCGCAAGAGCTTTGATTCTTCAATTCCAATTCTCCAATGTGATTGTGCAAAAATATGAGATGAATTATGAAGAGTTGAGCCTTGTTTTTATAGAAATCCAGGGCTTTGGAGGTGCATGGATAAAAGCCATAAATCACTCAAATAACTCAGGTTGATTTTTGAGTTATTTTTAAATAACAGATAATTAAGTCACAAAAATTATGCAAAAGCACAGTTCAACTCGAATTAGAAGTTTAGATCCACTTTAAAACTCAAAAAGATGTTGAGTTTCAAAGAGCTAACAACTTGCATTGATTTTCCAATTTTGAGTTTAACTGGTCCTTGAATGTGCACATGGATAATTATGATTTAATAAATAAATAAAGTGATTTATTCTCAACTTAACTGCTTTTTGAAATAAAATAATTAATTTATGGGTTAATTAACTATTTTATCAAACTTTTCTTAAAAATTATATTATTAAATAATGACAACATGCTTTAATTAATTAAATAAGAATTTAATCAATTATTCATAAGAATTTTGATTTATTGTCAAAATTAAATAATACAATTAATAATAGATAGAATTAAATTTAATTAAATAATTAAGTGGCAAATATTAAATCTAATTAATTAAATATGAAAATATTAAATTGATCAAACTTTAGGATAAATGTGATTTATTGCCAAATAATTATAAAATTAAAGATAATTATGATGATTAGGAATATTACTAGGAATATTCCCCGATGCAGAATTTAAGATAATCAATTAGGATTCGATGATGTTTAGATGTGCCTTAGATTAGGACTTTGATGTCGATTTCGTTCGAATTGAAGATGTAGGAGATTAATGAACTTATAGCCCATTTTTGGGGTATTACACTTCCCACCTACAAGGGATCCTTCATTGAGAAGAGTTTCGCTAGAAACCCACTCTCTCGAGATCCACAAATTGTGTTCATGGGGCCTAATTACTATATGTAACAAAGATGCTGAAAGCAAACTATGTTCATTTTTATAGCCCAAATGAAGTCTATGATAAGAAAGTAATAAAAGTCACGCAAGCTAGACACATGAGATGTTTGTTTTAGATCTAAAATCAAAGTCTTATTAGTTGAGAAGATTAACTAAATTCCTCGCAATGTGCTTAGTAGATTTTTACCTATTTTTAGCAATTCTTACACTTTTTCCAATCAAAATCAGCAGGAGTCAATCAAAAATAGAGAATTTCAATTGTTAAGATTAGCGGTTAGTCAAAATTTGAAAACCAAATATGATAAACTACCCTAAAAATGAAACGACAATGAAAACCTAGTGCCAAAACTAGTACGACACGGGGTCTATTTCCAGATGATAGTTCTGAAACTCGTACGACATTGGGTGTATTATGATATGATAGTTGAACTTCCAAATGATAGTGTGTATAGTTTGGCATGATTCTCGATCCAATAGACTGTCGTACGATAGTGGGTATAGTCTGTGATGACTTTTGTCAGAAAATCGTATGAAAATTATATAGACATAATTTAAAAATCATAGTTTTTGCTCATAAATCGAGAAAAAAAGATAGAAATTGATAGAATTGAATTGGAAACCTGTATTGGGGCCCCATGGTGGGCACCAAAAATATGTGTGTGAATTTTGTACCTGATCTGTAGACACAACACTTCAGTAAAACATTAGAGGTTAGTTGAAATCAAAATCATGCAATAAATGAAAAACTAAACTAACCAGGTGATTTACTTCCTTCTAGTAGGTGCGAGTATGATGTTCTCAGATTTTATTGAGATCAGTGACCTTGATGACACCTAAATGAAGGATTTGAATGCAAAATCTAGATATGAAATGATGCAATTAATCTATTTTTTTAAATTTTCTATGCAATGATATGAAGAAAACTGATATGAATCTAGAATCTAAGATGCAATTGATATGCAATGAATTGATCTAAGATGAATTCTAAATGATATGCAATACTCAAAAATAAGAATGATCTCATAATAGCTTGGATTCGCAAAGATGATTCTTCAGTCACCAATTCGACAGCATGAGGATGCAAAAATATGAGATGATTTGGGATGAGCTAAAGCCTTAATTTATAGAAATCGAGGGCTTTGGAGGTGCATGGAAAAAGCCATAAATCACTCAAATAACTCAGGTTGATTTTTGATTTATTTTTAAATAAAGGATATTTAACTCACAAAAATATGCAAAAGCAGAGATCAACTCAAAATAGAGTTTAGCTTTAATTGATAATTGATAGTTGTCTTCTTTTCTTGAATGTGCATGTTTTAATATGAATTAATTTAATAATAAAGTGATTTATTTTCAACTTAACTAATTTTGAGAAATAAAACAATTGATTTATAGGTCAATCAATCATTTTTCAAACTTTTATTCCAGAAACAATATTATTAAAAATTGACAACTTGCTTTAATTAATTAAATATAAATTTAATCAATTTATGATAGGAATTTTGATTTATTATCAAAATTAAATAATACTATTTAGGAATAAATAGAATTAACTTCAATTAAATAATTAAGTGGCAGAATTAAATCTAATTAATTAAATATTGAGAATATTCAATTAATCAAACTTTAGGATAAATAGGAATTATCGTCAAATAATCATTAAATCAAAGATAATTACAATAATTAGGAATATTACTTGGAATATTCCCCGATGCAAAATTTATGATAATCAATTAGGATTCGATGATGTTCAGATGTGCCTTAGGTTACGACTTCGATGTCGATTTCATTTGATGTGTCGAAATAGGAGGTTAATGAACCTATAGCCCATTTTTGGGGTATTACAAATACCAAAATCTTTTATCATTTGTTTGACCCAAATAATTGTAGAACAATTCAAAGCTACTGCAACATACTCCGCTTCTGCTGTTGACTGAGAAATACAATTCAATTTCTTGCATGTCCAAGTGAGAAGTCTATCACCAAGAAACATTGCTCCACCTGATGTACTCTTTCTGTCATCAACACAATGTGCCCAATCTGCATCAGTGTACACATGAAGCTCAACATTTTCTGAATTATGATACCATAGACCATAGTCTATAGTGCCCTGAAAATATCTGAATATCCTTTTTACTACCATGAGGTGGCGTTGTTTAGGCTCTATTGCAAATCTTCCAACTATGCCAACTACATTTGAAATATCAGATCTTGTTTGAGTAAGATAAATGAGTTTACCAATCATAGATTTGTACAATGTTATATCTACTATAGGAGAATCATCTTCTTTTGTAAGCTTGCATCCTATGATCATAGGTGTCCCTACTGGCTTGCAATCATCCATCTTGAATTTCTTCAATATTTATTTCACATACTTGGACTGATTAATGAAAATACTTTTCTCTGCCTACTGCACATTTAGTCCCAAAAAGTATTTGATAGGACCAATCATACTCATCTCAAATTCATTTTGCATCTCCTTAACAAATTCAACATTAAGTTTGTCATTACCTCCAAAGATAATGTCATCAAAAAATATAGCTACAAGTAGTAGGCCTTCAGATGTCTCTCTTATGAATAGATTACAATTTTCTACTACTTTCTTGAATCCAATCTTTGTTAGATATCCATCTAGTCTCTCATACCATGCTCTAGGGGCTTGCTTAAGTCCATAGAGGGCCTTCTTCAATTTACATACCATCTTAGGTTTGTTTGATAAGGTGAATCCTTCTGGCTTCTCATTGTATACTTCTTCTTTCAAATCTCCATTCAGGAATGTTGACTTGACATCCATCTGAAAAACTTTGAAGTTTTTAACTATAGCATAAGCTAGAAACAACTTAATAGTTTCTAGTCTACTCACAGGTGCAAATGTGTCTGAATAATCAATACCTTCTCTTTGTACATATCCCTTATATACTAACCTTGCTTTATTTCTTACTACTGTACCATCTTCATTCATCTTGTTTCTAAATATCCACTTTGTTCCAATCACATTCTTATCACTAGGTCTTGGGACTAGTTCCCAAGTGTCATTCTTAATAATCTGATCAAGTTCTTCTTTCATAGCATCATGCCAATATGAATCATTACAAGCATCTTAAACACTTAAAGGTTCAATCTAAGATAGTAAATATACCGCTTCACTACTAGCTGAGTTCTTTTCTTGTGATCTTGTTAAGACTTTGCCGCTCTAATCTCCAATGATGTCTTTCTTGGAATGGTTTCTAGATGTAAACTTTGGAACTTTAAGTGATACTGACTCATCATCCTTAGGAGTTTCTTCTTCACTTGTCTTAGGGTCATTGAATAACACATCAATATTGTCAAACATTTCTTCAATAAATGTCTCACTAGTGGAGAGTTTGGGTTCTTCTTCAATCATGGGTGAGTAATCATGATGTCTTTCTTGAACCATAAACTTTTCATCAATCTTAGCATGAGCACTTTCAATGGTCCTTTTCAATCTTAAATTGAAACATCTATAAGCTTTACTTTTACTAGAGTAACCAAGGAAAATACCTCCATCACTTCTTGCATCAAACTTGCCTACTATTTCATCCCTCTTGATGTAGCACTTGCTTCCAAATATTTTGAAGTATTTTACTATGGAAACATTACCAAATCATAGCTCATATGGTGTTTTGTAAGCGCCAGGCCTTAATTGAATTCTATTGATGGTGTAGAGTGTTGTATTGACCACATCTCTCCAATAGGTGCATGCAAATTTTCCTTCAATCATGATGTTGCACGCTATATCAAGGATGATCCTATTCCTTCTCTCTGCAATTCCATTCTACTGAGGGGTTCTAGGTGCACTTAACTATCTCTTTATGCCATGTTCTTTACAGTACTCATAGAATCTATCAGAGGTGAATTCTCCTAGTCTATTTGATCTCAAACATTTTATCTTTAGTCCAGATTCATTCTCAAGCTTAGCTTTGAATATTTTGAACTTCTCAAATGCTTCTGACTTATCTTTCAAGAATGCAACCCACATCATCCTAGTATAATCATCAACAAAAAAAATGAAATACCTTTCACCATAGTAAGATCTTGTTTGAGTTGGACCACATAGGTCTGTATGAATCAGATCCAACTTATTCTTTGTTGAATTATGCTTGCTCCTAAATGAATTTCTCACATGCTTTCCCATCACACATTCCCTGCATATAGTATCAACTAATTTTTCTATGCTAGGTAGATCTCTTACTGCCTTTACATTGCTTATATTTACTATGTTATCAAAATTGATATGACATAGTCTTTTATGCCACAACCAACTACCATCAACTTTGGCAACAAAACAACTTGCTTCTGAATTGAGTTGGAAAACATTACCTTTAGTCTTTGAGCCTGATGAAATCATAATACCATCCTTATTGTTAATGATGCATTTTTCATCTTTGAACTCCGACTGATAACCTTTTCCAAGTAACTGTCCAATACTAAGAAGGTTATGTTTCAAACTATCTACATAGAGAACATCATCAATACTATTATTTCCATCCAAGGTGATGGCTCCTCTACCAAATATGGGTTTAGGAGTGTTATCTCCAAATCTAACCATGCCACCTTTGTATTTTTCTAGATGAACAAACCTTTCTTTATCACCTGTCATGTGATGTGAACAACCACTATCTATAATCTAATCTATCATTATGTCAGCTTGTGAAATCAATGCTAGCTCTTGATTCTCTTTCTTATCTTCATGATCTATTTTATTGTTCATTTTCTCTATGATAGCAATAAATCCAATTTCTTCTTCATCTGAATCATCATCTAAAACTCCATCTCCAGCATAATAACATTCCTTAGGGAATTTAGGCTTGTAGTCATTTTTGAACTTTCTAGCTCTTAAACGACATTTAGATGCAAAGTGACCAATCTTATTACATGAAAAGTATTTAAATGGGAATTGACCTTCATACTTTCCTTTTCCTTTCTTTTCTCTCTTAGAAATCCTAGCAATGAAACAATCTAATGTTTTATCTTCATCATCATCATCAAAATTACCAGAAATGTTTGTAGATTTCTTACCATGAACTGTTGCTTTGAAGGTTGTCTCACTTTTAGGTTATGTCTTCAATCTTGAAATCTCAAAAGCTAAGATTTTTCTGATCAAGGTCTCTCTCTTAAAATTTGATGTAAGTTGCATGGTGTCATCAAGGATGTTGATCTTGTTTTCATATTCAGGAGTGAGAGTAGTCATCAGTTTGTCCATGATGTCTTCTTCTGAGATCTCCCCACCATTAGTCTTGATTCCAACAACTGCTTCATTGATCCTTTGATTGTAAGCTCTGATGTTTTCTTTAGGAAGCATCTCTAATGCATTGTATCTTTTCTTCCATGTCTTTTTGTGTGCATCCTTTACTTGTTTGTCTCCTTCAAATATGTCTTCTAGGTACTTCCATATTTTGTGGGTTGTATCTACCTTCTTTATTTCTGAAAAATCACTATCAGATAGGGCGCTGATAAGAACTTCCTTGGTTATTGCATTATGATGAAATAATTCTTTTTTCTTATTAGTAGCATCATCCTTTGCAAGGTCTTCTAAAGTAGGGTTTTTGACTACTTTGATAGTTACATCAAAAACTTCAAAAGAAATGCATTGCAAATGAGTCACCATCTTGTTCTTCCAATCAAGATAATTTTCTCCATCAAACTTAGGACTTTCTTTTCTGAAGTATGCCATCTGATCAACCTCAAGTTGTTAAGATTTCTCTCTGAGGCACTTGGCTCTGATACCAATTGTTAGGAATAGTCCCAAGAGATAATTGAGAGGGGGGGTGAATCATTTAACTACAACTTTCAATTATTTATCCAATTAAGTATACTTAAACATAAAGCATAAAAACCATGAAAGAACACTTGACCACAACACCAATATTTTGGTTATGAGGAAACCCAAATAGGTAAAAACCTTAGTGGGAATTGACACCCACTAATATTCTGCACTAGTGTATTATGATCCTTGTTAGAAGATCCTTAACCTTGTTAGGAGTTGCTTTACAATATATTTAGTATAGTAGACCTGGTCAAGGGTCAGACCTTATTAGGAGTATTATACAATAGTCCCTATTAGGGGAGAGGATGCACTATCCAAGAGCTCACTGATCAAAGGGATGAAGGCTACAACCTTCTGAATAAAAAATACACACTATATCTGGATCTTGGTGAACTGCACTTAGACCTGATGTCTAGATCAGTTCCAATGTATACCACAAACACTTTACTTGGTCACATAGACCTTCTTCTAATGGCTCAACACTTCACACACTCTACTCTGCTATGCTCTTCTTGATCAACTATGAACCACACTCAAATAATCACAAATGACTGCCTATAAATATCTTTCCTCTAAATGATATAATCAAGTCAGCTTGTTAAAACCACCTTGAAATCATATTAGAGAAACCATAACAATTTAGTCAGCTCTACTAAGCATGCACCACATTCTAGGACCTATCCAATAAGATAATTATAGAAGCACGCTACACACTGTCAGCTACCAAAACAACTGGATCTTTCTCATCAAGCTGAATTACTTTATGCATTCTTAACTAAACATCACTAACTCTTCTCTAAGTTTAAATCCAAGGGCGCATAGCCAAATGATAGGTGCAACTCCAGAACCAATATAATCTTTGTTGGCTCTTCTAAACAAACACAAGAAACAGCTACTGGTGAATAGCGACTACATAACTTAACTTCTACTGATCAATAGACTCTGCATCCATGAATGTAACATCACTAATATGTCTTCATCATATATCCAAGAGCGCAAGGCTCCATGATAACTGTGGTGGAAATTTGTCTGAGTTGGTTGGAGTAAGTTCAATGCTTGTGCACTTGAACATAGACTCTATGATGACTATTGAAGACTCATCTTAGAGTGCAAGTCAGTATAGCATGTACGAAAGAAGTTATGACAATTTTACTAAAAACAGTGTCAAGACGATAGGACAAAATATGAAGATAGAATTGATAAAGAGTTAAGGGATTATTTTGTTTATCAAAATAATGAATTAACAATATAAAGGGATGACATCCTAGATGCTAACCCTTGGATAAAGTTATTTGTAATATGATAGCCGACTGGAAAGTTATTAATCCTAATAACTTGTATAAATGTAATTGTAATTGTAAAAAGTAAAAAAAGAGAAAATGGAAATATAATGAAGTAGTGACATGATGCAAAATATATGATGCATATGTAATAGAGATAGTGAAAGAGAAGCAAAGAGATATTCATACAAGTAGTATAAGGTTATGTACCTTAACCTTCTTTTGTAATCAGTGTATATTGTACATTACTTGTTTGGGCAGTGGGCTC
Source organism: Chamaecyparis obtusa (assembly GCA_027943335.1). NCBI lineage: Eukaryota > Viridiplantae > Streptophyta > Pinopsida > Cupressales > Cupressaceae > Chamaecyparis > Chamaecyparis obtusa. The sequence goes on from BSBK01000708.1 coordinate 928,794, forward strand.
ATCTAGTAATCACATTTTGTACTGCCAACTCCTAATAAGGTTGAGGCTTCTAACAAGGCCTATAGTCCCTTAATCAGGACTGAGACACTATATGCATGTAATAGACTCCCAACAGGGTCAACATCCTTAATAGGATACTTTTTATTAGTGCATCTTTGTGGGTACCATCCCCACCGGGGTTTTCCCTTGGTCAGGGTTTCCTTGAGAACAAATAATGTGTTATGAGTTCTTTAGTTTTATTGCTATGCATGTTGTTTAGCTTCTTATGTTATGCATGTGTAAAGATAATCTATTATATCCATAATTGGGAAAAAGTAAAAGTTTGTAGAATACTGATTCACCCCCCCTCTCATTATTCCCTATTTCTAACAATTGGTATCAAAGCTTAGTTACTAGGAAAATAATCATTCAAGGAAAGCCTAGCAGCTTGAGTAAGATCTCTATGGATATGGATCAACTACAGAAGAATCTTGAAGAAGCTCTTGAATAGATTGACTTGCTTACTATTGAAAAAGACACTTTAAAAATAAAATATGATGCTGCAAAGAACCTCATTGAGAAATTGAAAAATAAGTTGGAAGATTTGAGACCTGAAAAGGAATCCAATGTTTTTATTGAAGATTGTGATGACAATTTAGAAAAATAAAATGACATCCTTAAGCATGAACTGAAGATAGAAAATTTGAAGCTTAGCTTGAAAGATGGAAATGGCAAGAATGAAGCAAATCTAAAATTTGAGAATGAAAGTCTAAAGAATGAAAATGAAGGACTAAAATCTAAACTTGGTAAAGTAACATCTGAACTTGAGAAAGTCAATTTGTAGTATGTTGAACTTGAAAAATACAATAAGATTGTGAAAGGTGAACTGACTCAATCCAAACAATAACTTGAAAGGCTATATTCAACTAGTGAGAAGATTGATGAACAAATATCTTATCAAAAACCATTTTATGATAAGACTAGTCTTGGATTCAACACTTTTAAAGAAAATGAAGAAAGCAAGGAACCAAATCTGAAAATATCTAAAAGCATAGATGAGAAGAAGTCTGATGAGATTAACAAGTCTAAAGATACACCTAAAAAAGAAGAATCACCTAAGCAAGAGGAATCACCCAAAGGTATGCAAAGAGAATTCAAAGGTAGATGTTTTGCTTGTAATACTATTGGTCATATGAAGAGAGATTGCATAGGTAGGAAATTTAAACCTCTTAATGGTTATTGTTATAATTGTCATGGTTTTGGACATAGAGCTATTGAATGTAGGAAACCTAAATTTATTAAGAATACTGATGGTAGTAGAATGTTTAGGAATACTAACAATGCATATAAGGAACCTACTGAAGATATGAATAGAAGAAATGGAGTAATATGTTATAGATGTAACAAGGTTGGACACATTGCTAGAAACTGCAAATCACAAATCAATCAGCCTAGACCAAGATATGGAAACAATGGAATTGTTTGATAAATATGCAACAACATTGGACATACAACAAGGTTTTGCAGAATGAACAATAGATTTTTTCATCCTAATCCTAATCCCATAAATCATGCAAGAAGAAATGAAGATGCAAGTAACAGTCAGAAAGGATGTTTTAGTAATTCAGATGAAGTGAAGTTTATCAAAAGAACAGATCAAGGAGACATATTCAACATTGAAGGTAATCAGGAAGGTGAAGCATTAAAAGGTAAGAATGAATCTTTACCTGACCCATCTCAAAGTACTTAATTTATGAAAATTGCAGTAGAATAGGAACTTAGATTTGTATAGAAGTAGATATATGATGAACTGAGTCTTGCACAGTTAATGAAAGGTAGTATATGATGTTCTAATGCTATGGTTAAGAGCACAAAGAAAAATATAATGTTTTATGAGATCGTAAGTTTTAAGTTTTGCAGGTTAGCAGAAACAACTTTTTGGAAAGAAGTGACAAAAGAATTGAATGCGATGTTAGATCTAAGTGAGATTGAATTAATAAAAGGTCATGATCGGTATTATTTGATCATCAAAGAGAATTCAAGTGTTAAAGAGATCAAAAAGTAGTGATTGGAAGCATTTTGAAAGGATTTGGAGAAGAATTTTGTGTCGAATCTACGCAAGCCCTAAAATTGTGAAATCAAGGTATTTTACTTGACAGATCTTTAAATCAATGAAAGAATTAGAAGAAATCATGGATGTTTCTTTAATTCACAATGTTAGAGATAAGAATAGACCTAAGTTGAAAAGGGAACCAGTAGAACCCATGGAAGATGATCCTAGGTTAGCTTTATCATCCGTACCAGATGAAGTTTTACATCTAGAGAATGTTAGAAGTTATCTTGGATGCAAACTAGAGACTGTCAATGATAGTGATTTCACCAAGGAATATCAGAAGATCTACAATTAGGACATGGCATTGAAAGAAGGATTTGAAAATTTGAGAGATAATGAAATCATTAAGTATGCATTACAGTATGAATTTGACAATGAAGAATGTAATAAGATAATCTTAAGCAGAATTCATAATGGGAAGTTTTCATTAGAAGATAGAGTGATAGATATCACAGCTGATTTGATTCATGAAGTCATTGGACTATCTAAAATTGGAGCCATTCCTTTAAATGAGAAGAACATGAGAAAAATAGTCATTGACAACACAAATTCATCCTATAATGGTAGAGGAATTGTGATTAGTAAGATTCAACAAGATGATGTCAGATACTTATGCAAGATCCTAACCACTAAGTTTTGTGCAAATTCAAGAGAGGATGACATGGAAGCTAGAATGATACATGTAGCTTATCTAATGTGTGTTGACAAAGTACAAGTTGATATCTGTGAGATTCTAAGAATTCAACTATTTGAAAATTTGGAAAAGATTAAGAAAAATAAGTATACACAGTTTAGGTTCTCATCCTTAATAACCTATATGTTTTTTCATCTATTGAGAAGATTTCCTTACACCATTGGAAATGACTGGAATGATGGCCAAAATATAATGGAAATGATTAACCTAGTGTACAAAAGGCATGTTATTGATAAAGTGAATGAGAGTGCAGTATTGGTAATCAAAACATTTCAGGATATAGTGTCTAGCAGATCAAGGATCCCATAGTCTTTTGTGGAGAAGTATAAAAATGAGATATGTTTTATGGTTGATACTGACTTTACCTACATTGAAGTAGTAGAACCTAGAACAGATTTCATAGACCCTCTTGGCTATGAGATATTTGAGGTAGAGATAGAAGAGTATGTGAGTAAGTTACTTAAATGCAAGTTGGACACTCATTGTAACAGGTTTGGAACCTTTGAGGAGAACTTCAACTCCGCAAAGACCTTACTTAAAGAGAAACAGTTAAAGAAAAGAGTTGAAAGTACTATAAAGAAAATCCTAAAAGATACATGGATGATTGAGCATGAATTCTTGGTAGCAAAGAAAGCAGTAGTAGAAATCAGAGATATTGGATAAAAAGAAGTTTTGTTTGTTCCACCTTTATCATCAATTGCAGCACAACAAGAAGAAACACAAGTTAAGGTGAAAGTGGAAGAAATTGAGAAAGATGAAGAAGAAAAGATATCCACTAGATCCACTTCCTCCACACCTAGAAAAAGAGTAAAAGAGAGTGTTACTGGACCGGGTAAGAGAAAGAAAAGATTAGTGCAACCAGTTCTAAGAAAAATTGCAGAAATCAAAGATGATGTCACATCTATTAAGAAGAAAACTTGGAAACCTAAAGTTGAGAAGCTTAATGAGCAGATCATTTAGGATGGAGACTTTACAAGAATGAATAAGTATTATGAACTTTATGATTATGTAGAGAGACTAAATTTGGAAAATGCAGTGGTAAAGCATATGATTTTGTCTAATAAGAAGTTTGATACAATTCAAGGTAAGATACCTAATGATTTGTACAATAAACTTGTGAATAGGAAGAAGAGAGCATCAGAGGAAGACACATCTATTAGAGAAAATCTTGTAAGGAAGCTTTGTGTAGTAAAAGATGAAGCACATTTTAGTCAGATCATGAAAGCTTTAAGCACCCATTTGAGAACCAAGAAGAGAACCATTCAAATTATGGGAGGCAAATATGAAGAAGTTAATTCAGATACAGAGCAAGCAATAATCAAGATTATGTCAGAAAATGTTGGAGAACCATCAGTTGCAGCAGAGCAAGTAGGTGAAATAGAACAAGAGGACATTCCCTCTCCACTAGCCATTAACATTGAAGATGAAGTCATGAATGTAGAAGGAACAAAGATCACCTTGGATACTGATGATAATGTATTCAAGAATCTGGAAAACATTGTTGACAATTCAGCTTTTGAAGAGCAGCAGACTACCAAAGGAGAAGAGAAAATAGAAACCATAGTTGTAGAACCCTCAATGACAGGAAAACAAGTACCCATTCCCACTAAAGAAGATATCAATCTTACTCCTAAGACTGGAAAGAAGAATAAGATTGGATCTATGATTGAGCATTTGGGAAAGGAAGTAGATGATGATGATCAGTTAGAATTGATCACATCCTTGAACAAGATCATTGGTAAGAACAAGAAAGTAAAAAGTCTTGAAGGATGTCTGAAGGAACTTACTAAGAAGTTACAAAGCATTGTAACTACTCAAATTATAGAAGCTGACCCTCTGGAGAAAGAAAAGAAAGTAATGAACACTTTTGACAATGAATTCATAAATCTAGCTGATATAGAAAAAGTGAAAGCTCAAGTAGCCTATGAGGCCAAAATGCTTTTGAACATCAGCCAGAATATCAAGAATGATATCAATAATCTTGATATCTGTATAAAGGACTTGAGGAAGAATTTGGAAATAGGAAAATCTTTGTACATCCAATGTACAAAATCAAAGACATTGACAATAGAAGAAGATCGGAAGATGAAGATAAAGGAAGCAAAAATTTAGAATGAAACTAACTTTCTTTCTAGCCCCAATGTGAAGGTATTTGATGTTGAAAAGAAAATTCATAAGTTATATGATGAAATCAAAGTTTTGCAAGATGAAAAAGATAGGAAAATGAGAAGATTCACTCTTTTAAGAGAGCACACTTCTATGAAGTTAAGCATTAGTGAAGAGCAATTGGAAGAATGTCTTTCAGCTAAGACATCTTTTCAAAATTTTAACTTTGAGAACCTCCAAGCATGTGAAATAACATCTTATGGACTGAGCACACTACTCAATGTGGTAGATTGTATTAAGAAATCATGGGAGAAGGAGTTAGAAGCTATAAAGATTGATTTTTCAGATTTTGTTGCAAGCCTACCGGCTTTGCAAAATTGAATTAAGGTATAATATTTTTTTAATACAGTTTTGTAACCCTCCTTACCTTTATTTTGTCATTGTTGTCAAAGGGGGAGAGATATATAGCAGAAAATTGATAAGAATATGATAAGGATTGATACTCTTATGGGGAGTACTATATTAAAGATAAGATTTTTGAGGAGTTATAAGGATAGTATATATTTTATACTATGGCCACAATTTTGAGATTTTGAAGTTGTAGACTTAGCCAATTTTCTCATATGTTGCCACCAATGACAAAGGGGGAGATTGTTGGAAATTTGGCTAAGTTGGTTACATAGATGTTGTCATTATGGAAACATGTGATCTACATGAAGATCACATAGTTCAAAGAGCTAGTATGATAGAGCGCAATACAAAATTGTCTAAGTATGAGACAGTGTTTTACCAGTGAACCTGGAGATAGTTTTTGTTTGCGATGTTGATTGGAGTAAGTTCAGTTCTTGTGCACTTAAACATAGACTCTATGATGACTATTGAAGACTCATCTCAGAGTGCAATTTAGTACGACATGTACGGAAGAAGTTATGACAATTTTACTAAAGACAGTGTCAAGCTGACATGACAGAATATGAAGACAGAATTGATAAAGAGTTAAGGGATTATTTTGTTTATCAAAATAATGACTTAAAAATATAAAGGGATGACATCCTAGATGTTAACCCTTGGATAAAGCTATTTGTAATATGATAGCCAACTGGAAAATTATTAATCCTAATAACTTGTATAAATGTAATTGTAATTGTAAAAAGTAAAAAAAGAGAAAATGGAAATGTAATGAAGTAGTGACATGATGTGAAATATATGATGCATATATAATAGAGATAGTGAAAGAGTAGCGAAGAGATATTGATGCAAGAGTATAAGGTTATGTACCTTAACCTTCTTTTGTAATCAGTGTATATTGTACATTACTTGTTTGGGCAGTGGGCTCATCTGGTAATCCCATTTTGTACTACCAACTCCTAATAGGGTTGAGGCTTCTAACATGGCCTATAGTCCCTTAATCAGGATTGAGACACTATATGCATGTAATAGACTCCTAGCAGGGTCAACATTCTTAATATGATACTTTTGATTAGTGGATCTTTGTGGGTACCATCCCCACCGGGGTTTTCCCTTGGCTAGGGTTTCCTCGAGAACAAATAATGTGTTATGAGTTCTTTAGTTTTATTGCTATGCATGTTGTTTAGCTTCTTATGTTATGCATGTGTAAAGATAATCTATTATATCCATAATTGTGAAAAAGTAAAATTTTATAAAATACTGATTCACCGCCCCCCCCTCTCAGTATTCCCTATTTCTAACAAACTATATGGACATCCATACATAGAACATTTCCTGTTACTTTGTCATGAACACTGCTGACACAAGCTGTTGTATAACTATCTATACTAACAGTTAACCTTTGTGCCCATGGTATCATGCTGATATCATGTCCATGCTACATATACTGAAATCTTAGTGCATAAGACTTCCACGCATGCTACTTTCCAGATGTTGTCATCAATGAAAAACATACAATCAGTACTGGCCTGCTAGAAAATCTCCAACAATAACTTCAATGTTAAAAGACACTTTTCAAAAAATACATTCACTAGAGTCCTCATGACTCAACTCAGAATGACATACTCCCCCATAGAGGAAGTACCAACATCCAGTCCAAGAAAAGATAAGGCTCATATACCACTGGACTGATGCAACAATCTACATCACTTCTCAAAAGTAGGCTGGGGCATAACCCCAAGCATACCTCTCAAATACTCAAATGTATCTTTAGGCAAAGGCTTTGTAAATATATCTGCAATCTTCTCTTTTGTACTTATGTACTCAAGTCTGACTTCTTTCTCTTCAACTTTCCCTCTCACTATATATATGATACTTTATTTCTATATGCTTTGTCTTAGAATGTAGTACAGGATTCTTAGACATACTAATTGTACTGGTGTTATCACAATGTATAACAATAACCTCATCAAATTTTATTCTAATATCCTTCAACATTTGTTTCATCCATATTATCTAGTTACAATTGTTTTCTAGTGCTACATATTCTACTTATGCTGTGCTCTGTTAAATACAATTTTGTTTCTTACTTAACCAAGAAACCAATCTTCTTCCAAGGAAAATGCTCCACGACTTGTACTTTTTTTGTCGTCAACACTACCTCCCCAATTTGCATCTATATATGCACATAGGGTAAAGTCATCAAATTTTTCATACCACAATCCATTTGTAATTGTGCCTCTTAGGTACCTCAGTATCCTTTTTACTGTTGCGTAATGTGATTCTCTAAGATCAACTTGAATTCTTGCAACAATTCCAACCACATGTGATATTTCTACTCTTGTATGAGTTAAATATCGCAATCCTCCAATCATAGATCTATACTTCTTCTGTTCAATTGTAGGAGTCTCATCTGTGCTAGATAACTTGTGTCTAGTTACCATAGGTGTTCCAACTGGCTTACAGTTCTCCATTACAAATCTCTTCAATAAGTCATTCAAGTACATTGTTTGACATAAGAAGATACCATCATTGTTCTTTGATATTTGCAATCCTAAAAAATATTTCATCTCACCAATCATACTCATTTCAAATTCAGTCTTCATTTCATCTGCAAATTTTTCATTGGCTTCATCTTCTCCTCCAAAGATAATATCATCAACAAAAATAACTACAACCAACAAACCATTTTCAATTTCTTTCATATACAAGTTGCTATTTGTTGTGCCTTTAGTAAATCCTAATTTTATCAAATACTTATCCAGTCTTCCATACCAAGTTCTAGGTTCTTATTCAAGTACATATAAAGATTTGTTCATTTTACATACCATGTCTCTTTCATGAGTTAAGGGAAAACCTTTAGGCTGCTCAATGTAAACTTCTTCTTCTAACTCTCCATTCAGAAATGCTAACTTTACATTCAATTGATACACTTTTAAATTTCTTATAGGCTGCATAAGCCAAAAACATTCTTACTTCTTTAATTCTTGCTATAGGTGCAAAATTTTCTTCATAGCCAATTCCTTCTTGTTGTGAGTATCCTTTACATGCCAATCTTTCTTTATTCCTTACAACATCTCCTTGTTCATTCATCTTGTTCCTGAATACCCATTTAGTTCCTATAACATTCTTATCTTTAGGTCTAGGGACCAAGTCCCAAGTCTTGTTCTTTTCAATTTGATATAGTTCTTCCTTCATAGCTTTAATCTACTTTTCATCTTCACAGGCTTCACTAGTAGATTTAGGTTCAATTTGAGAAATTAAACACAATTGTTCTTTTACCTTATTTCATGTCAGAACTCCTATGTCTATGCTTCCAGTAATCTGCTCAATGAGATGATTTCTTGTTAGATTCATGTTAGGTGTCACTGTTTCAGTTCTTGCTTTAGTTGTAGGTTCTTCTATGATTTCCTCAATGTAGCTTTCATTCTACAAATCACTGTCAGCTTCATAGAATAATTCAACATTTTCTGGATTAGTTCTAGGATGAGTTCCTTCATTTGATTCATAATCAAGCATTCTTTCCTGATTTTTGAACTTTTCATCAACTTTAACATTTGCGCTCTCAACAATAGTTTTAGTTATTTTATTGAAACATCTATAAGCTTTTATTTTCAATGAATAACCAAGAAATATACCTTCATCACTTCTAGGGTCAAACTTTACAATGTCATCATCTCTCTTAATATAACATTTACTTCCAAAAATTTTGAAATACTTAACTGATGGTGCATGTCCAAACCATAATTCATAAGGTGTCTTATCTATGTCTTCTCTAATCTGTACTCTGTTCATTGTATATACTATTGTATTCACTTCTTCTCTCTAGAATATCTTCACAAATCATTTTCAAATAGCATGGCTCTTGCTGCTTCAGTTACTGACCTATTTCTTCTTTCAGCAATACCATTTTGTTTAGGTGTTCTAGGGGCTCAAAATTGTCTCTTAATGCCATTCACTTCACAAAAAGTGTTAAATTATTTTGAAGTAAATTCTTCACCTCTATCTGATCTCAAACATTTAATCTTCATTCCAGATTTATTCTCAACTTTGTTCTTAATTACTATTAACTTATCAAATGCCTCAGACTTTTCTTTAAGAAATGCAATCAACATCATTCTTGTAAAATCATGAACAAGAATCATAAAATACCTTTCACCATAGAATCCTCTAGTCCTTGTGGGACCGCTCAAGTCTATATGAACAATTTCCAACTTCTCTGTTGTTGTGAACTTCTTGCTAGGAAGTGAGCTTCTCTTATGTTTAGCCATAACACATTCCTTGGAAATCATGTAAGTAGGTTTCATAATTTTAGACAAATCTCTTACTACAAGTGTAGTACTCACTTTCACAATGTTATCAAAGTTTATATGACAAAATATTCTATGCCATAACCAACTGTCATCAATCTTAGTAATCAAGCATTTCATCTCAGTAGGATTCAACTAAAATACATTACCTCTGGTTCTTGATCCAGTTCCAATCAAATTACCATAATTGTCTTTGATTACACAAGTTTTCTCAGTAAACCAAACTTGATATCCCTTATCAACTAGCTATCCAACACTCAAAAGGTTATATTTCACCCCATACACAAAGTAAACATCATCAGTGTTAGTCTTTCCATCAAGAGTAATAGATCTTATTCCTTTTATCAAATAAGGTGCATTGTTTCCAACTCTAACAATTCCTCCATCATAATTGTTAAACTTTATGAATTTCTTCATGTCTCTAGTCATATGATGTGAACAACCACTATCTATGATCCAATCAAATTTCTTTTCTACTTGAGAAACTAAAGCTTTTTCTTCCTTAACTTTTGTTTCGGGGTTTTCTTCTTTTATTGCTACAAATCCTATATCATCATTCTCATTATCACTTTCACTTAGATATTTCTCCATACTAGTTTCAAATTCTTCATCATTGGCATAACAGCATTCTTTAGATCTTATAGCTTTAAAGTTCTTTCTATACTTCTTTACTCTCTTAGGGCATTTAGATGCAAAATGACCATATTCTTGACAAGTCCAACATTTCAAAATTTTCATACTGTTTGGTTCTCTTTTCACAAGCAAGGCAATTCCTTCTTCAATCTTCATGTCTTCTTCATTCCTGGATCTTTTGCCACTAGCATAATCTTCGCTTACACTAATGATTCTTGACAAAGTAGGGCAAATACTAAGTGTGATGAACGTCGTCTCCATTCTAGGTAAATATCCTGATTATCTCAAGTTCATCTCTGTTGCTTCTAGTTTTCCAAGAAGGGTTTCTCTGGTGAAATTATCAGTACATGGTATAACTTGTTCAATCATTTGCGTTGTATGCTTAAATGCAAGAGTCAATTTCCTTAGAATTTTCCATATCACTTCATTCTCTATCTTGATTCCTTCACAAGATTTTATACTTGCAATAATTTCTAGCATCCTACCAATATAGCTTCTAACAAATTCATCTTCCATCATTCTTATATTTTCAAATGCACATATCCAATTATGTAATCTAACTTTCTTTGCATGTTCATCACCTTCAAAAGTAGATTGTAACTAAGAGCGGGGGGGTGAATCAGTTATCAGATAAATACAAATTTTATCACCTTTAATAGATTTCAACCATGTAAGCAATGTAATCAACAACCATAGAAAGATATACATACACAATAACACAAGATATGTTAACTAGCGAACCTCTTGATCAAAGAGTAAACCCCGGTGGGAATGATGCCCACAAAAGATGCACTAATATGAAAGTTCCTTGTGATAGGATGGACTATGTTAGGAGCCTTATGAAATACATTCAGTACATATGAGTCTCTATTAGGAGACTTTGAATCCCATTTATAAGATTCTAACCCGGTTAGGAGTTATGGAAGACAGAAGGACCTACTATCCAAAAAGCTTCAAGGGAAATATCACTGAATACAATGTCCAACTGGTCTCTATATATTAGTCAACAAAATAATACCAAAAGATTATTGATCTCAATAACTTATCATTTCTCCTCTGACTGTTCCAAACTGCACCAACTGCTTTATCAGATCCCAATACCAAATCTTTGTACTTTGCATATCCTCTTACAATAAAGTATTGCTTAAATTCGCAATTCACTTTCACATGCTACTACAAATTCTTATATTACAAAAAGGAAAATATTCCTTCCTTTATACCACACTCAAATAATTACAAATGAGTCGGCATACCAATTACAAAATAAAATCTTCCACACGTTACACAATATTTCACAATTACATAAAATTGTTAGCTTCCAATTAAGATAATTCTTCACTCATGCAACCTCTAACCTTGTTGTTGCATCCACGTCACAATCATCATGTTTTCATCATCTATGCAACCTCACATGTTAGATTCTATCTCGATTAGGAGATATCATCTGATTTCCACAAACCACTTCTCAAGAACACTGCCTAAATACTGCTTCCACTAAATTACACATAACTATCATGAATAGATGAATTTTTGTATGCTCTCTTAACCATGATCTTAGGAAACATCATAGATTAAGTCCTCATCTCCGCATAGCTTGATCTTCAATAATCCATGTGTGCTAATACAAACATTGTCTGCTTCTCTGCTAATCTTCAGTAGATCACTGTGTTGACATCAATGACAATCACAATCATGAATGAAACAACAACTACTATAGAATGGATGTGAATAATCCCCAATAGGATATATTCAGCATTCATTCCTAACAACACCACCCTTCGCACTGATTTGAACATTAAGATATGTCATTTCCATCATTATTAATAATCTTTCCAGTCATGCCACTAAATTTGTCTTATCTAAGGAATGAAATAATATCATTATTCATATTATTTTCTCCTTCCCAAATTCTTATGTCTTGTAATTGGACCCAAGGTTAGCGGGACCATATGCCACCTTATTGGTCTCATGGTACAAGTGTGCTATAAAACACTTATGAAAGGTATTAATAATGGTCCTAGAGTCTTTAATCATATGATCAATAGAACAAGAGGCCTTATGCTCCCCTTTTAAGCACTATAATGTTGTTAGAATCCCCTTGGATCCACACATTCTTGTAATTAAGACACTTTGCAATTTTTAGAGTTTGGTAGGCGCCCATTCCTTATGCTAAATTCTTACACTAATATCCCAAGGGAAGCATCATTGTAGAAATAGAATTGTCATTATCATCTCTCACCACTCCCCCACACCCAGCCAACCCAGGATTTCCATAGTCCATGTTGTTAGATTATTGCCTTTCTAGACTAAATTTTGTGTGATCTTTCATCATCAACATTTCAGATGATACTACATGATCCATTATCAAGATGAAGCATTAGATAGAGAAAATTCTTCATCATGATCTAATGCTTCATCCTAATGATGGATCATGTAGTATGATTTGAATCATCGATGATGAAAAATCACACATAGTTTAGTGGAGAAAGGCAACAATCTAAAGGGTGATAGTTTTTCCCTTATCTTTCAATTGTAGAATTCAAATTCATTTATTTAGTACAAATCAAAAAGAAATTTACAAACTATTATACTCGAAATTCTTGGGTAAAATTCAAAGTCTCATTTCTTTCTTATATAATTAACAAAAATTTCTTAAATTATCGTACTTATAAAAATTTTCAACTTGAGGTCATTGTCCATGTGTTCTCTTCCTTAAGGCCATTCTCCAAAGGTGAACTTCTCTTCATTAGGGCCCTAGGAGAAAGCCACTAGTAGTGGCTATAGCTAACTTCATGTGCTTATATCTCCTAAATGATATATTTGATTTCAACAAAAAAAAAATTGTTGTCTCCATGTGCAACTTAACTACTTAAAGCTAATGTTTTGGCTTTTGATTATTAATCATGCACATTGTAGGATTTTTTATGTGCAAAAGGGTCAAAAAGTGGCCATTTCAAAGAGTTGACTGATACATGACCCCCATTACGCCAATAACCATTCACTCAAAATCACCAATACTTGTGGATAAATATCCCAATAGTGGTGTACAAATGGGCCAATCATGAATCAGAAAAGATATAAAAAGAAAACAAATCATCAAATACTGGTACATAAATGATCGAATATTTTTATATGTGAAATTATTGGAGGGTCACTATGGTCCAATAAGTGAGAAGTTAGTGGACCCCAAGCCACTATTGGTATCTTTCCCCTACTCTGAATGAGAAGAAAATTCTTGTCATCTCACGTCTTCATTCACTCAATAACACTTTCCTAAAGGCCCTTCCCCAAATGAGTGGGAAATACTTGACATCCACATCTTCACTCACTCAATAACACTTTTTTAATGAAAGGGAAATGGTTGGAATGCCACATCTTCAATCACTCAATAACACTTTTTAAAGACTCTTCTTTGAAAACAAAATAAACCTACTCATGCCACATCTTCATTAACTTATTTAATATATAAATAATTTTAAAAATAATAATAATATTTAACAACAACAATTACTAATCATGGGTTTACTAATAGTCTTCCCAACTGTGCCTCTAAATCTATCATATCTAAGGAGAAAAATAATATCATTATTCATATTATTTTCTCCTTCCCACATTCTTATGTCTTATAACTAGACCCAAGATTAGCAAGATCATTCGTCACCTTATTGGTCTCTATAAAACACTTATCAAAGTTATTAATAATGGCCCTAGAGTCTTGAAGTATATGATAAATAGACCAACATTCCTTATGCTCCCCTTTTAAACACTATATAATGTTGTTAGAATCCCCTTCGATCCACATATTCTTGTAATTAGGACACCTTGCAATTTTTAGAGTTTGGTAGGCATCCATGGATTCCGCTAAATGGTTAGACTAAGATCCCAAGGGAAGTGCCATCATAGAAATATAAAATTTCCATCATAATCTCTCACCACTCCCCCACACCCACTCAGCCTAGGATTTCCATAGTCCATATTGTTAGATTGTTGTCTTTATAGATTAAACTGTGTGTGATTTTTCATCATCGGTATTTTAGATCAAAATACATGATTCATCATCAGGATGAAGCATTAGATAGAGAAAAATGATTCATCATGATCTAATGCTTCATCCTGATGATGGATCATGTAGTATGATTTGAATCATCAATGATGAAAAATCACACATGGTTTAGTCCCGAAAGGCAACAATCTAAAGAGTGATAGTTTTCCCCTTTTCAAGTTCAATTGTAGAATTCAAAGTCATTTATTTCTTATAGAATTCATTTCTTTCTTACAAATCAAAAAAATAATCACAAAGTATTACACTTGAAATTTTTGGGTAAAATTCAAAGTCTCGTTTCTTTCTTATATAATTAACAAAAATTTATTAAATTATCGTACTTATAAAAATTTTCTACTTGAGCTCATTCTTCATGTGTTCTCTTCCTTAATGACCTTCTCCAAATGTGAACTTCTCTTCATTAGAGCCCTAGATGAAAGACACCAGTAGTGGCTATAGCGTACTTTGTGTGTTTATATCTCCTAAACGATATATCAAATTTTGATGTTTTCTTTTTTGTTATCTATGTATGCGACTTAGCTACTTAAAGCTACGGTTTTGTCTTTTGAGTATTAATGATGCACATTGTAGGAGTTGTTATGTGTGAAAGGGTAAAAAAGTGGTCATTTCATAGTGTCGATCGTTACATGACCCCCATTGTGCCAATAACCATTCACTCAAAATCAACAATACTTGTGGACAAATATCCCAATAGTGGTGCACAAATGGACCAATCATGAATCAAATTTTTCTTAAAAAGAAAATAAATGATCAACTACTGGTACATAAATGATTGACTGTTGTTATATGTGAAATTATTTAAGTGAATGGTTATTGGGGGGTCACTATGACAATTATAAGTGAGCGGTTATTGGACCCCAAGCCACTATTGGTGTCTTTCCCCTACTCTGAATGAGAAGAAAATGCTTGTCATGCCATGTCTTAATTCACTCAATAAAATTTCCCTAAAGGCCCTCCTTTGAATGAGAGGGACATACTTGGCATGCCACATCTTCATTCACTCAATAACACTTTTTTAAGGCCCTTTTTTAATGAAAGGGAAATGGTTGACATGCCACATCTTCAATCACTCAATAACACTTTTTTAAGACTCTTCTTTGAAAACAAAAGAAACTTGTTCATGCCACATCTTCATTCACTTAATTAATATATAAATAATTTTAAAAATAATAATATTTAACAACAATAATTACTAATCATGGGTATTAACGATGCACATTGTATGAGTTGTTATGTGTGAAAGGGTCAAAAAGTGGTCATTTCAAAATGTCAATCAATACATGACCCCATTTTGCCAATAACCGTCCACTCAAAATCATTAGTACTTTATGGATAAATGTCCTAGTACGAAACATAATTAAAGAAACATAATTAAAACTATGTCTAAAATATTTATTTAATATGACTTGGGTTAACAAACATTCGACCAAGTAAATATAAGTCTAAATAAGTCGCTAAAAAGGTCCTAAAAACTAGGTGAACCAATTCGGGTTAGGACAGTATTGTTAGATTGTTTCCTTTCTAGATTAAATTGTGTGTGATTTTTCATCATTGACGTTTTAGATCATACTACATGATCCATCATCAAGATGAAGCATTAGATAGAAAAAAATTCTTCATCGGGATCTAATGCTTCATCCTGATGATGGATCATGTAATATGATCTAAATCATGGATGATGAAAAATCACACACATTTTAGTCGGGAAAGGTAACAATCTAAAGACTGATAGTTTTCCCCTTATCTTTAAATTGTAGAATTCAAAGTCATTTCTTTCTTATAGAAGACATTTCTTTCTTACAAATCAACAAAAGTATCACAAAATATTACACTTGAAATTTCTTCGGTAAAATTCAAAGTCTCATTTCTTTCTTATATAAGTTTAACAAAGATTTCTTAAATTATAGTACTTACAAAAATTTTCAACTTGAGATTATTGTCCATGTGTTCTCTTCCTTAAGGCCCTTCTCCAAAGGTGAACTTCTCTTCATTAGGGCCCTACGGGAAAGGCACTAGTAGTGGCTATAGCTAAATTCATGCATTTATATCTCCTAAATGATATATCAGATTTTGATGATTTCTTTTTTGTTATCTTCGTATGCGACTTAACTACTTAAAGCTAAGGTTTTGTCTTTTGAGTATTATCAATGCACTTTGTAGGAGTTGTTATGTGCAAAAGGGTCAAAAAGTGGTCATTTCAAAGTGTCGATCGATACATGACCCCCATTGCGCCAATAACCATTCACTCAAAATCACCAATACTTGTGGACATATATCCCAATAGTGGTGCACAAATGGGCCAATCATGAATAAAAAACCTAGAAAAAGTAAACGAATGATCAAATACTGGTACATAAATGATTGACTATTTTTATATATGAAATTATTTAAGTGAACAGTTATTCGGGGGTCACTGTGACAATAAGTGAGCAGTGATTGGACCCCAAGCCACTATTGGTGTCTTTCCCCTACTCAGAATGAGAAGAAAATGCTTGTCATGTCACATCTTCATTCACTCAATAACACTTCCCTAAAGGCCCTTCCCTGAATGAGAGGGAAATACTTGACATGCCACATCTTCATTCACTCAATGAAACTTTTTTATGGCCTTTTTTTAATGAAAGGGAAATGGTTGGCATGCCACATCTTCAATCACTCAATAACACTTTTTTAAGACTCTCTTTGAAAAAAAAAAAGAAACCTACTCATGCCACATCTCCGTTCACTTAATAAACATATAAATAATATTAAAAAATTATAATATATAAAAATAATAATTACTAATCATGGGTATAAACGATGCACATTGTAGGAGTCGTTATGTGCGAAAGGATCACAAAGTGGTCATTTCAGAGTGTCAATTGATACATGGCCCTCATTGCGCCAATAATCGTTCACTCAAAATCACCAGTACTTGTGGACAAATGTCCCAGTAGTGGTGCACAAACGGGCCAATCATGAATTAAAAAAAAGCTTTAAAAAAGTAAAAAAATGATCAACTACTAGTACATAAATGATCAACCATTGGTATATGTGAAATTATTTAAGTGAACTATTATTTGAGGATCACTATGATAATAAACGAGTGGTTATATTAGTATCTTTCTACTACTCTAAATGAAAAAGAAATGCTTGTCATGTCGGTCTTCATTAACTTAATAACATTTCCTTAAAGACCCTTCTCTCAATGAGAGGGAAATACTTGGCATGCCACATCTTCATTCACTTAATAAACTTTTAAATAGTATAAAAAATAATAATCTTTTACAACAATAATTATTGAATACAACCATAAGACCATCAAATCGAAGGCTTTCTATGGACCACAGCTTTAAATTTCCAAACCTAATTCAACGGTTAGTTCAGCTAAACCAAATGAGCGGCTCTAAATAGAGCTGTACTTGTTTGTTTACTTAAGCAGAAAAAGAAAGCTGAACTGTGAGTGATATTTTTGCACCATTGTCAACAATTACAGTGTCACTCAGGTTGACTTTCCAAGCATATCCCCGACATTGTCAAATGGGTGTGATTCTCATGCTCGTGAAAATTAATGACTCTGTGCATCTCTCTTCCTGCTATTGAAAACCATGTTTTGGATGAGAAATTTTAATACACAGACAGATTTCTAACTATATTCACAAGTGTCTTGATTTTATTTGTTAAGGGATTTGGATCTCTACTGTCACACTACAAGCGTTGGAAATTTTCAAGCTCTCGCCTAC
Source organism: Chamaecyparis obtusa (assembly GCA_027943335.1). Classification (NCBI taxonomy): domain Eukaryota; kingdom Viridiplantae; phylum Streptophyta; class Pinopsida; order Cupressales; family Cupressaceae; genus Chamaecyparis; species Chamaecyparis obtusa. The sequence continues at coordinate 946,822 of BSBK01000708.1, forward strand.
AACAAATCTTTAGGACCATTTCACGGTAAGATTCAGTTGTTTTACTGTTTGGCTTTGGCCTGCTAAACTTACAAATTAGGAACGTCATATACTTCGTAAGAGCTTTCTTATAAATACCTTAATTCGCACAAAAAATTTGTTAAGGGGTTTCTAATACTAAAATGGGAAAGGCACAGAAATATCGCGGTGTTAGACAACGCAACTGGGGTTCTTGGGTTTCTGAGATTCGTCATCCAGTCTTGTACGTTCTTTATTGCTAGTGTTTACAAATAATGCAATTGTTTCTGGATTAAAGATTGTGTGGAGATCTTTTGATTAACTTTTAGAATTGTTATCTAATGATAATTGAGAGTTCAGGGATAAAGATATTGATGATAGATCACAAATATAATTTGAAATGCTGGTGAAAACAATTCTTACTTAATCTAACTCAAAAACAATTGCATCACATGTACTTATTTTCATTCCTTGGATTTTTTACATAAAATCTAGACCAACATCCTCACTAATAAGTTTAGATCTTTCAATGAAATTATATATGGGTCTTTATTGGTGGTGTTGTAGGTCGAAGAAGAGGGTATGGCTTGGAACATATAAAATTGTTTTAGTTTAAACAATGCATTTTTAATTTGATTTGTTTATGTGGTTTATCTAAATTATGTATGATTATCGTTTCAGAAAGAAGAGAGTCTGGCTCGGAACTTATGAAACGGCTGAAGAAGCGGCTCGTGCATACGATGAAGCTGCTGTTATTGTGCGCGGCCATGGTGGTACTGTAAATCTTCCCCACTATGTCAATGCTGATTGTAATTCCGAGCAGAGAAGAGTTTTGTCCACATCAACCATTTCTAAGCTCCATCATCTCAATATGGCCTCCATGAATAAGGTTTTGCTGCAATATGCTGCTAAGAAAAGAGACTCCGTATGTTCTTTGGTCTGCTTAAAGTTAGACAATGAGAAATCCAATCAACTGGGAATCTGGCAAAATAAAGTGAGTGGTGGAGGAGGAGATGAATCCAACTGGGTGGTGAAAGTTGAAGTTCCTCCAGTGAAAGTGAATGGTGATAGAGATGAGGACATAGCTTCAGAGATGATAGAGGAGCTTCTTGAACCCTGAAACACTTTTTGAGCTACAGCATAACATCAATATCTTGCATGTAGATACTTCGTCATTGTTTCATGCACAAGTAAGAGGAATTGGTAAGGAACATTTTTTAGGTAGGAGAAACTTGTAGATAGTGATGTAACCAATTTTAAACGTGGGCATGCTTTGAAAAAGAGAAAGTGTGGAATATAGAAGATTTGGGAACCATCTTTAAGTTCAAAAAAGTCAAGCTTCAGTGAGATACACTGTTAAAAAATAAATTCACAAATGTTTGGAACTTTGAATTACAACAGAAGTAAATATGTTGTGCTGAGCCAGATGGCTTCTTAGTTGGAAAGTGGTCTTACAAATAGAGTTGAAAAGTAGTAAGTAATCATTTGTAAAAGTTGTACTTCAAATGTAAACCTGTGCTTTTTGAAAAAAAAAAAGTATGGTACGATATGTGTTGTTATTTTGTTATTAATAATTTATTTTTAGTCATCATGTATTTTGGTATATAATTGATTTTTGATTAAAAATAATAATAATGTTAATTTTTCATTGTGCATCATCTTTGTGTCACTCTTACATTCCTAGTATCTTGTTATAATGTTAAAGTATCAATTATATACATAAATAGTATTATTTTAGCTCCTATTTTTCAAAGCTTGAGCTTAGTCCTTTTATTTCAAATCTTGAACTTAGTCTCTTTATTTCAAAGCTTGAGCTTGGCTATCATGTAGGATGTCATGTTTACAATAAAATTATTTGAATCCTAATGAGTTAGACTAACATTACATTCTCCTTGCCTTATGCATAATATATTGAGATTTATTAAATTTTTCCTCCTTACAAATCGTCAAAGTGGGATGGTTTACAATTAGAGAGTGTTATAGTAAATCTCACTAAATATTTGGTAAACACCCTCAAACATATCATGTACTAGAATAGTAGAACTTTTAAAAATATTTCATAGATTGTTTTCATTCTCATATTTAACACATGTAGTAAAATATATAATATTTAACACAATTTAATTTAATATATCATATTTGGCAAAGTATGTGGACTTGATTTAACTTTTTGTTAATCTACGAATATTTGAAAATAGACTTTGAATCACAATAGATGGCTGATAGATATGAAGTAGTTGTTTTTTGTTGAGTTTAACTACTTCTTAGTTGGAAAATAGTCTAAGAAATAGATTTGGAAAGTAATAAGTTATAGTTTGTAAGAGTTGTTCCCTATAAGAATTAAAACTATATATATATGAGTTTTTATTTTATTTTATTGAATCTTTGATCATTAGTAATTTATTTAATCATCATTTATTTTTGGCATAAAAATAAAATTATGTAGATTAATAAAGAGACTAACCAACATAATAATGACATCACCCCCGTCTCCCCTTCCCTCCCCTCCCCGCCCCTCCTTCCCCCACCATTTATCTCCATGACGTTCTTAGATCCCTAGTATCATTTTATAATGTTAAAGAACCAATCATAAACATAAATAATACTTTTTAGTATCTATCTTACAAAGCTTGATCTTGACAATCATGTAAGATGACATATTTAATACATAATTTTTTAAATTTTAGTGGGTTAGATTTGTGTTACATTCTCCTCACCTTATAGATAATATATTAAAACATTGTTTAATCTTTGCCTCCTTACCCATCACAAAAAGTGGCATCTTCTCATTTAATTTAACATTTAATTTAAAATTAGGGTTTCATAAAAAAAACCACTAAAAATTTGAGAAAAATTCTAAAAGAAATCATCTATTAAAATAGCATAATTTTTGGAGTATTTTTTGCATTATTCATTCTCATATTAAACACATTTAGTAAAGTCTTTCATATTTGGAAAGGTATGTGAACTTGATTTGACCTTCTATTAAAATCCATAAGACATAAAGGTTACTACATATAATTCTGACCTTTTTCTAATTCTCATATCTACAAAAGGTTGGTATTTTAGTTCTAGCTTCAATCAATTCACATACAATCATAGTGTAATTTATGTTGACCTTTTATCAACTCACATACAACATAGGGCCACATACCATGATGGCTAATGTGTTGGTACTGTAAAAAATCCATAAGGTTTTGAGTCCACAATCAGAAGGTTCTCCAATGGAAAAGTTTGTGCCCTTCAAAGGAACAGTTTAAAAGACCCGAGTTCAAGAGCATGTAGAAATGGGCCTGATGAATTTCATGAGATACAGCCTAGGGAACAAGTTCAACACTTTTCATTTGACATATGCAGTGGGTTCCAGCTCCTAAATGAAGAATCTGAAGTGTTTAGGGAGTAGCCATTTTGAGGTGTTCATCTAAATCTGCATTTTTGCCTAAGTGTCAAATCACTGTAGCAGGCCCTATTTGTATTTGAATATCTTGTGCCATGTTGAGTTTCATAGCCCGCCACTTTGGAGATGTTTATAATGTATATCAGAGAGCTTATGTTTCAAAGCTCAAGCCATTTTGAGTCCGTTTGATAAGTTTTTGGATCCCCTAATGTTGGCTTTCCAAATTTGTCCTATTTCTCTAATTTGCACAGTTTAGTCGGAGGCCCTATTCGAATGAGTGCAATAAGTGCCCTATGATTGATCAAGATGTGCTGGTTATTGCATCGTGTTGTAGGCATAAGAAAGAATGTTTGTGCCAATTTTCAGCTCCCCATGTGCCCATTTGACGTGTTTGCCAGGGCCATTCATTTGCAGATTGCTAAGTTTCTCCGTCAATGCATAGTTCAATTTTTTAGTAGCTCATTTTGGGATCCTGCCATTTGTGCCCAGTGATGGAGAGTCAATGAATAATAGGTTGTTATTTAGTACTTTATCACTGTCATCTGTTGTTAGATCCAGTATTGAACAAGGAATAGAGTTAAATCTATTGGATCAGGTGTACCCACCTTAGTTTTGCAGAGCCAGAAGTGAAGAGGGAAGTCTTGTCCCTATAGTTGATCCAGTTGCTTATAGATTTCCCATATTTGGAATTAACCACTCCTTAACATCAATCATAAGCATATTGGTATCTCATGGAGTGTAAAATCTTTTGAAGAACCAACAAAATGGCAACTCTGCTGGGGAATAGAGATTGTAATCATGAGTAAATAGTGTAGGTTCCAAGTTGAGCTTGACTCCTGACCTGCCTATTTCAATCAGTTGATATCTCTAGTGTTATAAATCAGTTATAAATAACACAGGTATGAGTAGAGCTAGACTCCTGGCTGGCTTATTATTTATCTAGTGGTTTCCATTGAGAGTGTATAAGAGTTAGATTTAAAAGGTTTTAATATCATCTCACCAAGTTGTGAGTGGTGACTCTGAGATCCTCTGTTTGATCAGTGTGTGATTAAAGTAACAAATGATGTATTTTCAATCTTGATAAACAGTATGTACCCTATTAAAGTTTTGTTGTGTTGATGGAAAAAGACACAAAAGGAGTTTTCAGCAGTTAAGGTGTTTTTCCTCTTCAAGGAGGTGGCGGCTCTATAATTGTTTCAGCAAAGCAAGCTTCAAATTCAGAGGCTTTCCATTCAGCAAGTTGAGTTTCAACTTCAACACTTCCAGGTATTTTTTAAGTATTTTGTTCCCTATTAAGTGTTTCAGCACTAGTAAGAAGGGAAGAATGATATTGAGCAGTTTCATGTTTCCATGTTGAATATCTTGTCATGAAACTTTGAATGCTGTCATAGAAGTTTAAATGGTTTGGTATACCTCTTAAAAGGACATAGTAAGATGAATAGTTCTCATCTTGTTTCAAACCAAATGAGTAATCAGCAAATAGGCCAGCCTAGAAGGCTATGTTTCAGTAGGTTGGATAGAGCTTTAAGTTGTGATCATGTTCCAGGATCCCCCAATTCTTTTCCTAGTAAGCTCGTTGATCTAATCCCATTCTTTGATGATCAGTCTGAATCAGCACTTAAACATATCCTAGCATTCTTTAGATTTGTTGTAAAATATCAGATTTATGATGAAGATATTAGCATGATGTTTTTTGGGAAGTCCCTTAAAGGGGTTGCAATTGATTGGTATTTAATTTTACCCCCAAAACATATATCTTCATTGACTAACTTCAAGTGGTTGTTCTTAGAAGAGTTTGCTAATGATGATGAATGGGATAAGTTACAAAAGGATTATCCACAAAGAAATACTATAAAAAGTATTTCAGAACAGCTCATGTTTAATGATGAAAATGTTTCTCAGAATGATAAAGTTATGTCAGAAGAACATTCAGATTGTAGTAGTGATAAAAAATCAGAATCATTGTATACAAGGTCTTCTACTGATTTAGAGAGGTCTGAATTTGAAAATGAAAACTATTTGAGTGAAGATTTTGATGAAGATGTCAAGGATGAGTTGTCTCCACACTTGCCTGAACCAGTGCTAAAAAATCAAGACAACATTTCTCATGTTTCCAGAATTTACATCAGTTGTGATTCTTTACCAAGTAAAGATGTGTGTTCTTCTAATAATGAAAATGATGAGGATTTTGATCTAAATGGTCCAAGTACTTCTGGCCATGAAGATATGATGCATACAAATGAATTAAGCTCTCATACTCTCAGTAGTGATGAGATCTCTGATTTGTTTACAACTGAATATAATAAATGTACACATACATCTAGTCAGCAAATGTTAGGCTCGATTGATTTTTGTTTTGATACTGAAAATGTTGCAGAGGATTTATATGAGTGTGAATCCTTTGGTGAGAATGATCGGGGTATAAGTTCTTGTGAAAATCATGGACTGATTGCGGATCCAAAATCAGATTGCGGGGATATGACAGAAGGGTTTCCTTGTGAGCAGCCCCATGCAAATAGAAATAGTGATGTTGTTTCCTTTTATGATAATGACACTGATTATGATGCTGACAGTGAGTTCAATGGATATGAAGATGATGAAGAAGAGTCTATGGTGAATAATGTTCCTATCAAGATTGTAGACCTCTCATTTTATCAGCATAAGAGGACAACTTTATTATCCCAATATAGGAAACATTTGTGCAAACAACAAAAGGATAGATATGATGTAGATGAAAGTTGTTGCAATGATGATTTGATTCAAGAGTTTGCTGCCCCTGTCCCAAACAAGGAAGAAATTTGCAGCATTAAACAAGAAACCAAAGAAGATGAACATGAAGCCCAAAATCCACTAAGCAATGAAGAAATCTCAGTACTCTTGGTTGTTGATTTCCAGAGGTATACCTCAAATGTGGATTCTACTTTGCAGTATCCAGTTGATATATGTTTTGACACTAATAGTAAGGCATGTGTTCACAATGATGAAAACAATGATTCACATTTACATGAAATCTCCTCACATAATAAGTTTATAGAAGAAGTGAATGAATGTCATGAAGATTTTGATGATGAACAAGTTTCTTGTTTAGTTTCTTTTCCCTCTTTTGATAAGTATGATGATGATTGTGATAGTGTTGATGATAGCAAATTTATTGATAAAAGCGATGGTATGGATCAGTTGTCTCTGTGTCACAGTGATCGTAAAGAGGGATTGCACTTGGTTTTCTATTCAGATTGTGAATACATCCTAGAGGAGCTAAGTCACTCAGTGGTTGAATCATCTCACAAAGATAGGTTTGAGGATTCAGTTTATTTTCAGTCTAATAAGTTTTTAGTAATGCATGATGGTCATTATAGCTTATACTTTGATGCATTACTAGATAGACCTTATACAGCCAGTCAACATCAGCATAAGATAAAGGATCCTTCATATTTTTTGGGATATCTACATGAGATTGGTTGTGACCGGAAGAGTTTGGGCTTTGGCAAATTTAGAATTACCTGTCAGCTCAAATTCATTCATATATGTAGGCAGTGAAATTGTCATGATATCTTCAGATGGCTTGTCTCATATATGGATCAGAATCATATGTTTGACAGAGGCAAGCAATAATTTCAATTTTGAGGCTTTGAGCTTTTGCAAGTGATGTATATATTGTATATTTTCTTTCTTTCAGTTGTGTGGTGTGTTTCTTTCAGCAAGGTTCTTGGTTTTTGAGAGAGAAAGTAGTTGGTTTTCATTTTTTGAGTGGTCTGTTGTACCAAAGATTCCTGGATTCTCTGCATGCCCACAGGGGGCACACGTCCCCAATCAGAGCCACTATTGGTACTATAAAAAATCCATAAGGTTTTGAGTCCACAATCAGAAGGTTCTCCAATGGAAAAGTTTGTGCCCTTCAAAGGAACAGTTTAAAAGACCTAAGTTCAAGAGCATGTAGAAATGGGCCTGATGAATTTCATGAGATATAGCTTGGGGAACGGGTTCAACACTTTTCATTTGACATATGTAGTGGGTTCCAGCTCCTAAATGAAGAATCTGAAGTGTTTAGGGAGTAGCCATTTTGAGGTGTTCATCTAAATCTGCATTTTTTCCTAAGTGTCAAATCACTGTAGCAGGCCCTATTTGTATTTGAATATCTTATGTCCTGTTGAGTTTCATAGCCCACCACTTTGGGGATGTTTATAATGTATATCAGAGAGCTTATATTTCAAAGCTCAAGCCATTTTGAGTCCGTTTGATAAGTTTTTGGATCCCCCAAGGTTGGCTTTCCAGATTTGTCCTATTTCTCTAATTTGCACAATTTAGTCAGAGGCCTTGTTCAGATGAGTGCAATAAGTGCCCTATGATTGATCAAGATGTGCCAGTTATTGCATCATATTTTAGGCATAAGAAAGAATGTTCATGCCAATTTTCAGCTCCCCATGTGCCTGTTTGACGTGTTTGCCAAGGCCATTCATTTGCAGATTGCTAAGTTTCTCCGGCAGTGCATAGTTTAGTTTTTTAGTAGCTCATTTTGGGATCCGACCATTTGCACCCATTGATGGAGAGTCAATGAATAATAGGTTTTTATTTAGTACTTTCTCACTGTCATCTATTGTTAGATCCATTATTGAACAAGGAATAGAGTTAAATCTATTGGATCAAGTGTACCCGCCTTGGTTTTGCAGAGCCAGAAGTGAAGAGGGTAGTCTTGTCCCTATAGTTGGTCCAGTTGCTTATAGATTTCTCATATTTGGAATTAACCACTCCTTAACATCAGTCATAAGCATATTGGTATCTCATGGAGTGTAAAATCTTTTGAAGAACCAACATAATGCAAGTACAAAAAAAATAAAAATGCATTATATTTAGAAAGATAAATGTTGTTTAGTTGTACTATTTAACTATTTCAAATGACAACTCTAGTGTAAATAACATAAAGTACATCCCTCATTTTTATGATGGTCATCTTAAAGTTAGCCCTGAAAAGAGGAAAAATCGATTATCCAATGTGATATCCCCTCCCAAGAGAATTAAAAATGATTTGAAAAGCCCCAAACCTCAAATTATAGTAGACATCAAAGAGAACAGATAAGAACGGCCTAATTCCAATAGTGGCATGTTGTGATGGTCAAGTTGTTGTGTTGGTGTTCTTTCCATCAGGGTTCAAATCCTATTGGGGATGAGGTCTCCCATTTGTGGCCTCATCAGTTCATATTAGCTTTAGGTCAAATCATTTACCCCTCTTTTAAAACAAAAAAGAAAAAAAAAAGAGTAGCCTAATAAATGTAAACAAAAGATTATTAATGTTGGTATGTATGGTAGTCAAAGATCAACAATAATTGCTAAAGTAGAAAGTGGGCATGGGGGTAGTCCTAGGGAGCTCCAAGATCCAAAAAAAGGTGAAGAAAGGGCATTAAGGATACTAAAGACAAGGAAGGGGATAATGCAACTATAGAGATAATTGCCTAGTAGGAATCTTTAGATTCCCTCAGGGCTAATTGGAACCTCATTGCATGATGTTATTCCTATGTACTAGCATTTGGGTTTCCTATTTTTTCTTTTCTACTATTTTTACAAATATGTTTTTATGGTTAACATGCACATTGTATGTTACTTGAAAAGTTTCTCTTAATTTGTAGTAGTTGTCCAATGGTTCATGTTTACATTTTGGTTCTCTAAATGGTAACTGGTTGTGTGGTGTGTTTGGATAACCTTTTTCTAATTTCCTGCTATTTCTCAAGATAAGGGCCTTTTCTCCATTTAATCATATGTTAGAGTAGTCTTATGTTAGCTAATAATTAAATCATTTAATTATTAGTTTATCATACTCTAGGCTTAAGTTTCACTTAGGCGCTTTATAATTCTTTAGGGTTTTAGCCTTTAGGGTTTTGTGGTATCCTTTTATAAGGATTCCCTCTTTGTAATTCATAAGGAGATTGTATTATTTTCATCATTGTTAATAGAAGATTATTTTCTTGCAACATGGTTTTGCAGTCTCTGGCCTTTTGGCCGCCATAGCTTTCTGTCTTTTTGCTTCTTCTTTGTGACAGTCTTGCATGGAGGTGTTCTTGGGATGATTTGCGTTTGTCAAATCTAACATGGTATCAGAGCTCTCCTGTTGTTCGCTGTTCGAGTTTCGTTGAAGCGTGCCAGAAGCAGAAGGTTTTCAAGGGTTTCAGAAGTTTTTTTGTGGATCTGGGGGGGAGCCAAAATTTGGCTCACCTTGGGCAAAAACGGACACCACCATTGTGTCCGGAAGGCCCAAGAACCCCTAAATCCATATAAAACTTGTCCATTTTGGACACAGTGGCATCTGAGGCAAAAAAAATTTGCATACCAGGGCCGTACGGCCCTGGCACGCACTCCGAGGCGGGTACAAACGGCGATTTTTTTTTTTTAAAAAAAAATTTTGGGGGGCACCGCCCAGCGGCCATCCCCGCGCCACCCAGCAGCAACCGCAGCCGCGGCCACCGCCCGAGCGGCCACCGCAGCCGCGGCCCCCGCCACTGCAGCAGCCACGGCCCCCGCCACCGCGCCACCCGCGGCCCGCCCAGCTGCCGCCCACCCCGGCTCCGCCACCGCTCCGCCGCCCTCCGCGGCCCCCGCTCCGCTCTGCGGCTCCGGCCCAGCTCCGCCGCCCTCCGCGGCCCCGCTCCGCTCTGCGGCTCCGGCCCCGCTCCGCCCACCGCTCCGCCGGCCGCCCGGCGGGTTTTTAAGCCCCGCGGGCCCTAGCGGCGGTCACATGGGTGACCGGGAGCTCCGGCTCCAGCCCCCTGTGCGCGCCATGCGCCCAGGGGGTCATCTTTTTCAGCCCCTGGGGCTTAAAACATTTCTTTTTTGCCTTTTGGGGGTCCCTGGACATTTTTTCTCTCTATAAGGAGCATCCGGGGGTCTTTTTCTGACTTCTTTATATCGTCGGAAAGCTCTTTCCGAGCTCTTTCCGATGATGGAGGTTAGGGTTTTGGGTTCTGCCATTTCAATAGCATTTTTTGCTGTTGAAGTCTGATGTCTGTATTTGCCTTCCGGGAGTCATATCTGGCTCATCCGGACTCCTTTTTCGGCAAACGAGATATCGTCGGAAAACTGATTCTGTGTACTATTCAGTGGTAGAGGTATTTCTTCCAGATTCTGCTCCAAGTTTTCACTCCTCCGAGTTATGCAGTTTATGCCCTCTGGTGGTGTGCTTGGTTCTACAGGTCCGGGGATCTCTTCTTCTGGTTTCTTAGTGCACTCTTCTTTCTGACTTCTGAGCTTGCATGCTCTTTCTGATGTATCTTTTTTCTGTAAACGTACTGAGATAAAGTGCCCTCTTCTGCATTTCTGGGATCTTTTTCACCCGGTTCAGTTTTAGTATTCGCACTCAGTTATAAAGTGCCATGGGGGGATTCTGATGCATTTGCCACTATAGGCGCATCCACTCTTGTCAAGTGAGCATACCTTCCACGACATTAGCCCATGTAGACTGTGTCTATGACACCGCCCTTTATCCTGTGTGTGTGCTTCTGTTGCACTGTTGGTGTTCCTGGTTCTTCTTCTGCAGCTGTTTCTCGCATCGCATTTCAGTGTTCCTGTCACCTCTCCCAGTTCAGCATTATGGGGGGGTTCACCTGTTGGTTCTATTGCTTCCTGGTTCGATTGATCAGCTCTTCAGACACTTGTCTTCTCTACCTGGTCATGCACTTCAGTGGGGGTTCCAGCAGTATCTTCTGACAGAGTTTTCAGACATGCTTCAGAGGAGTTTCTTGCTCTCTTCTTGTTCCTTTCTCTGGGACATCTTTTGCTTTATGTTTGGGTACCTAATCAGGCCTAGTTGCCGGGACCCTTCTTTCCTGCTTTCTGCAGTAGTTTAGCTTTTTTTTGCTTCTCCCTAAGTTACACTTAAGGGGGGGTGTTAGAGTAGTCTTATGTTAGCTAATAATTAAATCATTTAATTATTAGTTTATCATACTCTAGGCTTAAGTTTCACTTAGGCGCTTTATAATTCTTTAGGGTTTTAGCCTTTAGGGTTTCGTGTTTCCTTTTATAAGGATTCACTTCTTTCATTTCATTAAGGAGATTGTATTATTTTCATCATCCTTAATAGAAGATTATTTTCTTGCAACATGGTTTTGCAGTCTCTGGCCTTTTGGCCGCCATAGCTTTCTGTCTTTTTGCTTCTTCTTTGTGACAGTCTTGCATGCAGGTGTTCTTGGGAAGATTTGATGGTTATCAAATCTAACAAACATGCACATTGTATGTTACTTGAAAAGTTTCTCTTAATTTGTAGTAGTTGTCCAATGGTTCATGTTTACATTTTGGTTCTCTAAATGGTAACTGGTTGTGTGGTGTGTTTGGATAACCTTTTTCTAATTTCCTGCTATTTCTCAAGATAAGGGCCTTTTCTCCATTTAATTCATCAAAAACATAAAGAGCTTCTTAAACCACAAGTATATGTTCTCTTCATGTAAATTTATGATATATTATAAATTTTCTATTTCTTTCATTATTTGTTATTAGTCTTTTATTTTTGTTGTTTTGTTAATTGCTTGATCTAAATCACAAAGTAAACTAACGAGAATATTTTTAACAAAAAGAAAATTTAGAATATTTGAAACTTGAGATGTGAAAGTATAGGCAAAAAAAATATTCAATCTAACAATAATGACTTATTTTTAAGATGTGTCCTTTTGTATTCATTGGGACATTGATTGTTTCACAATATTAAATGCATTTTGAATATACACCTAGTAGTGGGGTTTAATGGTGTTTAATACACTTGTTTGATAAAAATAGCCATTATATATTTTATTTTTTATTTATTTTATTTTTTAAAATCTTAGTGTTTCCCAACACAAAATTCTAATTTCATTTTAAAAGTGATTATAGTATTTTTCACATTATGACACTCCTTTCTCCATCCTAGAGTTCTTAAATTTATATTTTTTCAAGCTTTCTTAGTAGGTTCCTATATATTTAGTTCACATGTTGTCCACAACTTGAACTTAAACATTAGTTTGCATTCTTAAAATATTAATTTGAAAAATAAGTCAAACTATTGAGCTATAAGCTAAAGTTAAAGGTGACATCCTTCTCTATTAAGAATGTTTAGATATGTAGATCTTTATTTTAAATCTCAATTTGTAATAGTTGTTGTAATGTCGATTAAATTTATTGAATATTTATATATATGATACAATTTACTTAAGCTTAAAACCATTTGGTATTTAATCTTTATATTAAAAATATACAACCTTGTAACTAGCAACAATTCAAACTAGTTAATGTATTTATAGTATAACATAAATATCAATATATTAGTTAATGCAATAAAATAACATTAACTTCTCAAGTGACGAAATAATCTTACTCATTCTAGACAACACACTTTAAGTTTTGACTTTCTTAGATGACTTATTTGAAATCACTAGGTGGACTCTACTGAAAAAGATAGGGTTATGCAAGATGAGGCACGTCAACTAGTCAAAGTTTACAGTATTATTTAAGCCAAAATCTCAAGCTTTCAAATAATATTCTCTTGCTCATTGATTCTATCATTTCATGTTATAAATTCTAAAATTCGCATGTGGATTTGAAGACGCTAATAAGTGGGTCTATTGAAAAAGCTAGTATAATTTCAAATAAACATTGATTTTGGACTTTCATGTTCCAAAGCGTATAATTTGCATGTGGATTTGAAAATACTAATAAATTAGCTCTACCGAAAAACATGTGTAAGTTCAAATGAACCACCTAAACAAATCAAAACTTATAACATATTGTTTAAGTCAAGTTAAAATTTCAAATAATGCTTCAATCATAGGTCCACAATTTCCACCCCTATTCTTCCCTATCCAGAACGTTTGGCATAGTTGGCTACCAATCAGATCCTCTCATCCTTCAATTGTGTTGGCTATGGATGAAGCCAATTCTTTGTCAAAATTAGGTGGGCGTACAATGGTGGGTGTTCAGCTTGCTACTGATCTTGTTGCGCCTGGCGCAAAGTTTCTAAAGGCTCTCCACTCATGTGTTGCCTACGCTTTACCACTCTCATGTTTCTTATGCGCAGGCTATGTCCAATACCCTCTATACGAAATCTTTTTGTCCCTCTCAAAAAAAGTACACCTCTTCCCTGTGCTCCGAACTACTCTAGTTTCGCTTCTAGGGCAAGAAGTACTTGAGAATGAAGTCTTCGTTTTAGTCATATTTCGCCTACATTCCAAGATTCACATTGTTAGATTTTTGTGCATCAGATTCTACTTATCAAGAGTAAGATTGAGATTTATTTTGTGTGTGAATGTCATCAGTTAGGTTAACAAATTCTAGGAAAAAAAATCAAGCTTTATCTTTATATTATGATTTTTTCTTTATTTGTTTTGAATCTTCTAATGAGAGGGAGACTATGTTAGTTGGTGGCTAAATATGGGGCCTGCACCTTCTCCAGCTTCATTCCGAGCATTCTCCAACCCCGTACAAGAATCAATAGATTATATAATGCTATTTTGGGTGAAATTACATTATTTATCTTTGTTGTTTTAGTGTAAATAAGCCTTTGTGACCAATTGCAACACTTTGGATAACTTTCTAAGGGTGGAATATATGTCTCTAGAATTTGTCCACACCTCCACAGATATAATAGTAGACATTGATTTGTTAAAGGGTCCACACCTCCACAGACATTGATTTGTTAAAGGGTCCACACTTCCATCAGGGATAACTTTAAGAAACCTCTTTTTAGGAAAAAATGTAACTCCTGGCGAATCATACATTATTTTAAGGGGGAATTTGTTTTAATGCAGGTGAATTTTTTTTTCAAATCCATGATTTTTCATAATTTTTATTGGCGATTTTTTCCCCGCTGAATGAAAATTTCATAAATTGCTGGCGAATAATTTTTTTTTGAATTAAAAATTTATAATATATGAGGCAAATAATTTTCTTTTCAAGTAAAAAATAATAATATATGAGGTGAATAATTTTCTTTTAAAGTAAAAAATAATAATATATGAGGTGAATGAATTTCTTTTGAAAGGTAAAAAAATATTTCTATTGACGAATTTTATGTGCCATTTGAAAATTTATTTATTTTATTGGCTAATCGTTCGTTAATTATGGCAAAAAAATAAAATTTGTTGGCGATTTTTCAAAGATGGGAAATATTTTGTTATAATGTCTTAGACTAACATATCTAACATACATACATTATTTTATAATGTTAAATATATTATTTGATACCATTCGATGATCCAAGATCGATGGCTAAAGTTTAATTTCGGCCCCAATTTTTTGAAGGAAACAAAGTTGTGGAGGAAGTCACCGGAATGTTGACACGTATCAAATAAGGGTTACTTGTATGTAGACTACAGTGTACATGTGTTGGTATCGATATTCACGGTTCTATTACTATAGTGCAACTTGTATCCTCTTAAATCAGTAAGCAATAAATGCCTTGTTAGTGAGAAGCGACATTCTTTAACTTGTCATGTAGAGTAGACACACACCACTTCCAAATTCGTACAGACACTATAACCGATATCTGACATTTTTTGCTTTTATGGGGAAGATTTACTGCCAGATATGAAAGATTAAGGACAAAATATTAATTTCTCACATGCATGCATTTAAGGGAAAGATTTACATGAAATATTTAGAGGCATGGTAAGGAAAATGGATTTAATACCATTAAAGACAGAATAATTTATTGCTAAGTAATGATCTAGAATTCAAGGGCTATTTATAGATGATCTATCTTCATTATTCATTGATTCGTCTTTGGCGTTGGCTAGATAATTTGTTTGTTTAGGGTCTGCAGTCTGCAAATAATTTGTTTTTAAGTTTTCTGTAGTTTTACTATTTCAGATGGACACTCCAATTAGGCTTATATGCACATCTAAGGAGGCCCAGAAGGCCTTTCTGGGCTCCTTTACTAATGAAGCCTTAGAATCTATTTGTAAGGAGGGTGGACCTTTTGTTATAGAGGCTATGAGAATGGTGTTGGGTTGAGAGTTTCAGAACAATGAAGATAGACACCGGGTCAACACGGACATTGTCTCATTTTTTGGCATCTCTTCTCGATCTCGGAGGAGAGAAGGTGGAGATGTTAATGCTACTAAGGAGGGTTTTTAAATAAGAGTACTTGGGGGACAACATTAGTGTTGTCGTATTCACAAAAATAAGGGTGGGGATCCCTTGGGCAAGTGAAATACCCAAACTTCTCCTCCCAGGCTAGAATGTGGCCATGCAACCTTTTCTTTTGGGCCTCAATGCTGGGCAGTATAAGCACCATAGGAAATGGACCTTGCTTGCTAGGGATTTCCTCTGAAAGTGGTTTTCCCTTGACGAAGAGGAGGCTGAAGCGGGGGAATTTGGGTAGCTGGATGAATTTGCACAGATAATCATCTCTCGTGAATTCTACTTAGATAGAGCCGAAGGCCAAAATCAGTAGAGGACTACTATTGGTTTTTTTGATAAAAAGTTTATGATTTTTTCTTGTTTATAGTACGTTTCTTTTTGTAGTATTTACTATTGTACTGGAAGTAGACACTGGACTACTTTCTTCTAGTGCTTTTTGTTTTATAAAAACATACCTCATTTTTTTATTTTATTTTCTTATAGTAGGTTCCTCTTTGTTCTGGAAGTGGAATTGGACAATCTTTATGTAATTATAATTTTATGAAAAGAAAACAAAGAAAATTTCGCTCATTTCAATATGTACAAAAAATAGTTCTTAGACTTCTCTATCACTGTGATTGCAATATTTTAATTAGTTGCTTTATGATTTATCTATGTATTAGATATGTATGATGTTACATGTATCACAGTTGCACAATGTAGACAGTTATAGTTAATAAAAGAAATATCTTATCAGTTATCACTGAGTACTGACATTAAGTTTTGGTAATGTTACCTATCAAAATTCACACACTCGTACATTTAATATGAAAGATTTATAGAATTTTGAAAGACAAATGAATTAATAAGGTTAGATTTATAGAATTTTGAAGGACAAATGAATTAATAAGGTTAGAGATAGAATTTATGGTATTCTAATTATAATGTATGAGAATTATATGTGAATCTGTGATTATAATTATCAACGTTAAAGTTATAATCTAAATCAATAAAAAATATCATTTTAACTTTAAGAATACTATATAATCAATTTGACAAACAAATGAATTAATAAGGTTAGAGAAAGAATTTATTATTTTCTAATTATAAGGTATGATAATTATATGTGATTATAATTATCAATGTTAAAGTTATAATCAATAATAAATATCATTTTAACATTAAGTATACTATTTAATCAATAAAAAATTTCACAATCTTTAGCTCATTTCAATTTGTACAAAAAATGGTTCTTAGACTTCTCTGTCACTATGATTGCAATATTTTAATTAATTGCTTTATGATTTATCTGCATATTAATAAAAGAAATGTCTTATCAGTTATCACTGAGTATTGACATTAAGTTTGGGTAATGTTACCTGTCAAGCTTCACACACTCGTAAATTTAATATGATTTAGATTTATAAAATTTTGAAGGGCAAATGAATTAATAAGGTTAGAGAAAGAATTTATGGTATTCTAATTATAATGTATGAGAATTATATGTGAATCTGTGATTATAATTACCAACGTTAAAGTTATAGTCTAAATCAATAAAAAATATCATTTTAACTTTAAGAATACTATAAAATCAATTTGACAGACAAATGAATTAATAAGGTTAGAGAAAGAATTTATTGTTTTCTAATTTTAAGGTATGATAATTATATGTGATTATAATTATCAATGTTAAAGTTATAATCAATAAAAAAATATCATTTTAACATTAAGTATACTATTTAATCATAAAAATATTACTTTAACTCATGTTTGGGAGACCTAGCGAGTTAGCGACTCAGTGACCATAGAAATCTCGTTATCTCTAAACACTAACCTTGGTCCTTAACTTCGGCCTCTAAAATTTATTAGAATTTAATATTATTAAAAAAATAGTGCATTTTGAATTTGATTGGTTAAAATTGTTACTATTCAATTAAATAACTTTAAATGTTATTAACTTATTATCGATTATTAATTAATATTTATAAAGGAAAAAATAACATTATAACATTTAACAATGTCCATTGCAAATAACTACCGTTGGATGAGCATAGATCGACGATGTACGATGGACTTCGGGATGAAAGGGAAAAGCAACCCCATCTTTTGAAACCCATTCCAGAATCATGACATGTGTCAGACATCAGGTGAGTGGTGACTAGGTGAGTTAATGGGACCCACAGGGGCCTGGGGCCACCAGTACCACAGGAACAAATGCCATTATGACCGTTGGATTATTGTAGATCAATGACCGAAGTTGTATTTTGGGATGAAAGGGAAAAAGAAATCCCATCTTTTGAAACCCATTCCAGAATCATGACATGTGTCACTAAACACGTAAGAGTCTTACGTTCCACTCGCAGTCTTGCATGGTCCTACCAACAATGTCATTTGATGATGACGTGACACGTCTGACTCAGTCGTCATGTGAGTGGTGACTAGGTGAGTTAATGGGACCCACGGCCACGGGGCCCGAGGCCACTAGTACCACAGGAAAACAATGCCATTATGACCGTTGGATTATTGTAGATCAACGACTGAAGTTGTATTTTGGGATAAAAGGGAAAAGCAATGCCATCTTTTCAAACCCCGTTATGGAATCATGACACGTGTCACTAGATCACAGATGAGTGGTGACAACTCTAGATTGTACAATTTTGGTGCTTTAAGTTTCACTTTCCAATAGTGTGTGGATTTAGAAAGGGTTTACGGATTCTAAATTTCTATGTTTAGGAAAGCAATTGCAACAAAGTCTCTCAATTGAAGCTCTGTAACCTGTTCCTAGTCAATGTCTGCAAAAATTGAAGCTAAGGGTAACGGGTAACTACTAAAATCCTGAACACATAGGTCTCGCATTTTAAATTTTTCAAATCTCTTGATTTAAAACTTTACTTTTTATATTATAGAAAAAAATTATCCTGTTACTTGTTAGGGTTTAATTTTGATTCTTGAATCACCCCTGTAAATTGTAGGCTTGTAGGTTGTAGCTGTGTATAAATATTTGAATTTTCCTATGAGTAAATAGTGATACTGGTTTAGGTTACCACTTACCAACTTACCATGATGGGCAAAACAATTATCAAGAATAAGACTATGAGTAAAAAGACAAGTCAGATAATAGAACTCCACAATTTGCTTAAAACACCAGGTTTCACGGATCTATTCCATGATATTTATGATCTTGTTATTCATGGAAATAAGGGAATAATGGAAATTAGATTTGCAATTGAAAACAAGTGGAATGATCCAAATAAGGGTTCCAAATTTTCTAAATTTAACCCAAAGATAAATGCAACGGCAAATAAAATTGCATCGTGGAATGCTGGGTTGGCAAGCATGAAATTACCTCAAGTATTCCCTTGCCCATAAATTGTCATAGTCTACGCCAAAAATTATGATGAAAATAAAAAAGCAATTGTGAATAAAAATACTCAGAAGGAAATTTTGTCAATAACCAAGAGTGAATTTGTTAGTCTGTTGAACCTAGGGTTTGAACAACAAAACTCAAATGTACAAATTGACCTGAGAAAGTTGGCAGAGGATTATGAAAAAATAGATGCAACACAAAGAGATTCTTATATCAGAGGAATAACAATTACAAATGGTTCAAGCCTGAGTCCAGATCATAGGCCTCCTTATGATTATAAAATTTTTGTGCCATGGGTTCAGGATAGTATTTCCTTGCTAGCATTTTGTTTGGGATTGGATAGTAACAAAGAAGTGGGTGCCAGCATTCTTGAAATGCTTTTTCATATTCATTTTGAAAAAGAACTAGTAAAATATTGTTTTATTGAGCACATTGTTCATTGCATGCAAGAACAATTACTAATGATTAAAACAGGTTCATAGAAGACATTTAGATTCACAACCTACTTGTGCTATCTTCTTTTAGCAAAGCATCATGCAATATTTTAGACAAACAAGCTTTGCAGTCAGGGCCAAAATCCAATATATGAGTTGACACCTCAGATAAGGATGATTGATAATAGAAGGAACTACAACAATTTTGTAGACTTCTTTTTGGCACCAATGTACGATAAAATTACAGGCACTCTAATGCCTAGATTACCTGCTACTTTTAGAGATTTAATTCAACTTGGAAGTAAAATACAATTGGCTGACTAGTACTTCATGGAAGAGTACATAGTGTTAAGGTTTTACGGTTCAGTAGTAGAACCCTACAAACTTCCAATACATGTCACAGAGAGGGTATTTGCATTGGAATATGTATGGTAGATGGAGAGCATAGATGTACTCTTTAGTGGTCAGCAAAAGAAAATGATATTTCCTTCCTTGCCTTTCTCATTTGGAGGGTTCACATTTGAGAGAAGAGGATTCAAAGTGGCAGAAGCCTTTTTTACAATTTTTCACTTTGATGTTGACAGTTGCTGGCAGTATAATCCACTCAACATAATTGGAACAAAGCTTAGAGAGAATGGGAACTCTGCAAGCAAATGTCAACATGAAAGTATGCCATTGATTGAAAAATTTAAAAACATGGATTCTTGGGAGGAGGTCAAAAAAGAGATGGAGAAATATGTTGTTGAAAATAATATGTCAATACATGAATTGTCATAAAAAATTATAGCATTGCACAAACATAAAGGAAAAGTGCAGGCCATGAGTATGACATCGTCCAATTTCTACCAGAAAGCTACTCAACCATCTACAAATTCTATTCCAAAAAAGCTAATGAATGAATGTATTGATGATAATTGGACTCGAACCAAAATTTTTTATTTTTGGGAAATGTAGAAGAATCTCGGTGAGCCAAATACCTCTGCAGATCTTTATGATGTAGAAGAGGATACATAGTTTAACGAATTGTGGAATAAGGAGCATCCAGCTGAAGCATATCCAGATGATGATGATGATGACGATGACCAGGATTCTGTGAATCCCACATCCAGTACAATATATTCAATTAGTAGAAGATTTGATGCCTCCAAAAAAGATCAATATACCAAAGGGGTAGATATTATACAAAAAATGGGCTATCAAGGTTTTGGTGGTTTGGGTTCTATTGGACAAGGGGTTTGGTCTTTACTTGACCCAGCAGCTCAACCAAAACATGGCGTGAAACTAGGCCTTGGGCTTGGAGTTCAATCATCATATTCATCAACTCAGTCAATTCCACTTGTTCTAGCTTCAAATACAGTTCCATTTGTTCCAAGCACTCAGATTCAATCTGAATCAAGCACTACAACTACAACTAGTGGTTCGAAAAGGACATTATAGAAAAACACGAAAACAATTGTTCCCACAGATTAAGGTAGTGTAAAGAAGAAAAAGGTTTTGACAAGTATTGGTACAACAATGCCAATGGTGACTGGGACTCCAACAATTGCCCAACCTTCAAGACAAAACCCTTAGGTTTAGAACAGTCCAAATACTCCACTTGTAATGGGTAAGGGTGTTGCTAATCCTCATGGTGTAATTAGCAGCACCACAGGCAACATAGGTGGAAGCTCCTACATCAGTGCAAGTGCTATTTCACCATTCAAACATTCAATTGTGTCACAAAACCCTGATTTTTGTTACAATGATTTTGTAACTAACTATGAACAATCAAAAAATAGGAATAGACAACATAGTAAGATAATGAAGATGGAAGCAGTTGTTGCTGCTCATGAGGTAGAACTTGCAACAAACATGCTATTTTCCACATATGACCCAAATAAAGATATGATGGAATTCATGGTTGTTATGCCCCTAGCTAGAGATAACAATCCACCAGAGAGTTAGTTAGATCCATCTCAATTTCAAGTTAGTACCCTCCAAATGAATTTATCCAAAATTAAAAATGTGGACAAGATAAATGTGTCGAAAATGACCAACCTGTTAGGAATAAGGTGTCTTAACCTTAGATAATTCCTATTCTTATTATTTGTTTTGTAAAATGTATTTCTTTCCAATAATGTAATTAAGTGTGAGTGTACATGTCTAGTTGGCATGTTGATGTGTCACTCCACTTGATGTGTCGACATCTTGAATTGTGTGTAAGGAGATCATGGCTGAAATGGTTATGATGGATTCCTATGACACATAAGAGCTATGTCTAGAAGATTCAATGATAGGTGAAGAAATGTGGAAACTGATAAAATTGAGTACTATACACTCTTCCCCAATCATGGGGTACTGTACAAAAACTTGGAGAGTGTGGGAAAGGCAACCAATAACTTAAAGAAAGAATTGGAGAATGAGAGGGTAAAAACAAAAGAATGGGAATAGAAAGCAAAAGAGTGGGAAGAGAAAGTAGATGAAATAAGAAAAGATAGTGAACACAAGTTCTCAAAAATGAGAGAAGACCTAAAGAAGGCAAATAATACAATGAAAAATTATGAAAATAGCTTGAATGACCATGTAAATAATACAATCAAGCAAATAAAAAAAAATTTCTGGGGCCAAATAAAGATGTCTTCTGATAGGTTGTGTGATTGGTTTGAACTGAATGAAACTCTTACAGATATTTTTCGAGTTCCTATTTTCTTAGAGAATGGTAAAACCCTAATACAACTATCTTTGGAAGTTGCCCTAAAAAGGGAAGCGCATGATATAAGCATTTTTAGGGTTGTGAAGATAGGAGAAGTTAAGTGTATTGTTGAAATGTTTTATGCTACCGCGATTTGTCTTCAAGAGTTGGAAAATCTTCTGAAAGAACTTGCATTGCAAGTGTATTGTAAACTGTAATAGTTTTGATTAATACAATGTGCAGGTTTTCGAGTGCTATGGTTTTTACCGAAAGGTTTCCCCAGGGTAAATCATTATGTCATTCTCTATTTTCTGTATGCATGGTATATGGCTGCAATATCATTGTTAAAGTAGTTAACAAATCTGAAATTGTAAGGATTTAAAGGAATTTGCACAATACTTTCCTTTAGAGATTAGTGTAGGAAGCTGTTTCCGCACCTGAGTTTCCTTACACAACCAAGTGGTCTACAGTTCACTGATGAAGTTGGAGAGAGAGAAAGGAAAGCTTCAAGGCACAATAGATAAGTTAAAGGTAGACCTAGAAAATGTAAAGGCAACTGAGAAAGCAACAGAAAATAGGTGCAAAGAATTAGAGAGAAGGATAAAAAATTCATCCTCTAAAGAAGCAATTGGAGTTGGACAGCAAGAACATATTGACGTAGAAATGAAATCTTTGAGGGAAAAATTGGAACAAAGCGAAAAAAAACTTCAGAATGAAAAAGCCTCTTCATTAAGTTTTTACAAAAACTTGGAGAGTGCGGGAAAGGCAACCAATAACTTAAAGAAAGAATTGGAGAATGAGAGGGTAAAAACAAAATAGTGGGAACAAAAAGCAAAAGAGTGGGAAGAGAAAGCAGAGGAAATAAGAAAAGATAGTGAACATGAGAGAAGACCTAAAGAAGACAAATAATACAATTAAAAATTATGAAAATAGCTTGAATGACCATGTAAATAATACAGTCAAGAAAATAAAAAAATTCTTCTGAGGCCAAATAAAGATGTCTTCTGATAGGTTGTGTGATTGGTTTGAACTGAATGAAACTCTTATAGATGTTTTTGGGAAGCTGAGAGAGCACATTGAGAAGAACAAAAGTTTTTGTTAGAGAAAGAAAATGCAAAGCAGATTATGCAAGAAATCAACAGAAGCAGTGACAGGCATTTGGCAAGCAAGGGAATTTAGGACCGCGTTGCTGCAACAATAAAGGTGAACTTTGTCTTTCAAAAATGTTAGAAACTAATAGAAGTAGAAGAAAATGTTTCCTTATTGGGACCAAAGCTCGCCAAGATGAATAGTAAAAAAATCAAATTGATATCTCTTGGTTTGCCGAGTCCTAGTCTTAATTACTCATCAACAAGTTTCATTGGAAGAGAAGCTTACCAAAAAAATTTGGAGGACACAGTGACGTCTGATTTAGGAAACCTTCCTCAGGACATAACTTATGAAGGCATTGCAAAGTGCATCAAAACATTCACAAATTTGAATGCACATTGCTTACAACTCACTCTTCCAAGTATGGATGGCTAACGAGGTTGTAGGTCATGTACTATAACATGACAAATTTTTCCCTTCCAACCGATGAAGAATGGAGCATACTAAAGAAACTGACAGAATCATCTTGATCTCATCAATCATAGTATGTGAAAGTACTTTTAGTTTCAATCATCTCTATATCTTTAGTATATATCTTTGATATTATCCTAAATACTAGAGTCTAGAATTGAGTTTAAAGTAACAAGTTTGAACTTTGCTTTTTGAACAGGATGAATGTTGCAGTCTTGTAGATGCTATTGCCGATGCTAATTTACTAAAACGGCCTGTCAAATGCAGAAATGTACAACTAAAGTTGTAGAGATGTTGTAGACTTGTAGTTGTCTTACTGATTTAGATTTTGAGACTTCTCACTTCACATTAGGCAAATTGACTTGAAGTTGTTGTTGCTCCCTTGTTTCTATAAAAGGGAATTCAGGGTCATTACTCATTGGCTTAGGGTAATGAAATTGAAATTGGGTAGTGTGCCAAATTTTCAATGGGTATTGAGTCATTGAGTTTTGTAAACAAAATCACATAATTGTGTTCTTACTAGTATTAATGAATGAATTGTTACATTGTATCATATTTTTAATTAAATTAATGAAAATCAGTATTTCTAACTATAAGAATTCTAACATATGAATTGCTATGTTGTCAAAACAAATAATGAAAAATCTACAAGAAGTACCATATGAGCTAAATAATGCAAATGAAAACCATTATTAATTATGGAATTGAATCTTGATGACATTATCAACCACATTCATGTTTTTGACATTGGAATATGCTATTATGCACGATTGATGATGAGATACAAAAACTAACAGTAGACTTTAGGAAAAAGATTAATAAATACCTAGGAGGCTAGGAACTACTACTTCTATAATGGTTCAACTTCAAGCTGCCACATCATATCATCATTGAGATCGTCAGATTCAATGCCATCAACTTCATAGATTCCTTGGTTCTTTGATATGTTTTCTTCACTCTGCATACCACTTCTTAACTGATGTTCACCGCTAGCAATACCAGTACCAGTAGTACATGAGTCAATGACATTATTGTCTTTGGAATTCCCACTCCCAGTCCCAATTTGGTTTGAAATGTTGCCCATCCCTCTTCTCTGACATTTCTTCCTCCACAATTTCAGTGCCCTTTCGTAAGGAAAAGTATTGACTTCATACCTGGATGTATAGACCCTCAAGCAATTTTCCAAATTCTTGTCTAGTTTATTTCTTAGCTTTGACTTTAGGAATCCCAAAGCATTGAAAACTCTCTCATCCTCCACCGACCCCAATATCATGGTCAGACATAAATCAGCAAGCTTGAAATATTTTGATATTGAATCAGTCAACAATTCACTCTCAGCTAGATTTTTCCAAAGCCTTGATACTGATCCATCTTTGCAAGGGTTCTGCATAATATTATATTTTTCCCTCATTGTTATTGAAAAATAGCCTAATTTCTCTCTCAAATGATTTCCATCTAAAATTCCATTTAGATTTACTCCATTTAACTCTTTGGTTTTGCAGAAATGATCTATCAAAGTTAGTAGCCTAGTTTTAAAATCTTTCAGATTGTTCATACTCCAATATCGAGGAAACACAATAGCCATGGATTCAAGTAGTTTGACTGGAGGGAATCTTTCTCTAATCTATGAGGAAATATCATAGGCAATGTGCTTCATAGAAGCTATTACAGACTCAACGATCTTGGTAAAGTCTTCCCTTTTAATACTTGATACTCGCCGAGTCCTGGTGTTCTTTCCTAGTTCCTCAAACTCGATCCTGGAAAAGTAGTGCATTGGTATCTCAACTCCATGAACTTCTGCACATAACTCCCCGTTTGAACCTATTTTTAAAAATTTATTAGGATTGTCCAAATTTGTGACTTTCAGCCAACTGGAAAATTTTACATCATCTTCACATAATTGATAGAGACTATCAAGTGCCATGCATGTCAATTTACGTAGTGAAGCATATTCTTCAATATACATAGCTCTTTGCTGGGCCTTTTTCATTAAATTTCTCATTTCCTCAAGCATGGGGAGAATACCTACTAATGTTAACAGTGTCTCTGCATTAGTTAACATTGCCAGTAGCATAGGAAATTTTGGTTGCCCAACTTCGTCACAACTTGAGTTCATTAGACCAAGCAACGATTGATATTCTGAAAAAACTCGATGTACTGGTCCATCCAAAGAGATCCATTTGGTATCATTATCCTTAAGAAGCTTGTTCTCGTTGGTTAGTCCTTTGGAAAAGTTTTGAAATTCCCTAAATCATTTCGAACTTCGACAGAAGTATTGGTAGAGCTCTTTGATTAAAGCTTCAATTTTTTGTACTGGAGCATGCTTGCTGACAACTCCAAAAGCTAGATTCATTCTATGGGCCATGCAGTGAATGGGAGTAACGTAGGGTGCACAAGAAGATTGCATCTTTGTGCAAAGACCACCCCTGTGGCCTTGCATTATTGAAGCTCCATCTGCTCCAACACACACCAACTTTTTGGCAATGGTCATGTCATTTATACCTCCATATTCAATTAGAGAACGTTTTACTAGTTCAAATAAATTTTCCGCAGTCGCATTATCCCTCATTTTAGCAATAGTTAGTAGATGAAGTTAGTGAACAAAATTTTGTACAGTATAAACATGCATGCATACCCAGGAAGTATTATCTACTGATGTAACCTCATCTAAAGACAATGCAATAAAATTTGACTTTTTAATTTTTTCCTTCAAATCCTCTTTTTCAATCTTGGCAAGACAACTTGCCCATTCCCATCCACTGTTTACTGACCAGTGACTGTTAGGATAGTTACAAACTTTCAGAAAGTGTAATAAAGTACTCAATGATGGGTAGTCTATCATAGGATTCCCTCTACTCAAAATATCAAACACAACACTTAACTGAACAACTTTTCCCATTAGTTCTACTTCCAATGCTTTTCCAAAACAAGCTTCAATAGAGCCTTTAACTTCACTAGGCTTTGTCTTTATATTATGCTAAAATTCATATAATTATGCATTCCTAACATGCTAAGATTCCTCCTTTGTTTTCCATCTTATCACTAATTTTTGAACTCCATCTATCATTTTCTTTTCATAAACTTTACCCATATACTTCTCAATGGTGTCAATTTTTAGCTGCAACCTCTTTTCCTTCTTATTTATCTCATTACAAATCTTACATTTGTATTCTACCAGAGGCTCCCCTTCAATTGGATTATCCATTGGTTCAATGAATGGATACTTTGACACCCATTCTATTTGAAAATTTCTTGACAGATCCCACATTCTATCATTCTTTGATTTGTATTTTCTTTTCTTCCCTACACCATCATCTTTTGTGACTTTCTCAGTCTCATCCAAGTCGATTATATCATTATCGCTACTCTGGTTATTTAACTAAAAATATTCTTTAAGTTCATCATGATCTGAGATATCAGGTTCGCTGATTTCTTCAATATGTCACGTAGGTTCAGCCTCAGGTTGTGAATCTTGAAAATCTTCTTGTGATGAAGTAGCTTCCCGATTTTGGCCAGAAACATTTCCAACACCATGACCAAAGTACGATGCTAAGGTTCTACATTTTTTGGGCCTCTCTTGGCTTTCCCCATATGTGGGAGCCTTACCCTTATTCTTGTTTGACATCTTGATTCTTCAACGAAATAAAGGCTACCAGCCTACCAGTGAAAAAAAAATGTTAAAAAAATGTTAACTTGTTGAAGAAGTGACAAATGATAGTAGAACTATAATATACAATGTTTACATAGTCGCAGAATAATAATCACTTACCTTTGCCTCAAATTCAATCGCAGTCATGACTCGCCAAAGTAGTCAAGACTCAATAGTCTAAACTGCGCTATTGATCAAATTGAAGTTGAGCCAATCCAAATTGTGTACAATAACATTGATGTATGAATGTATTTATACTAATCTTTATTGGTGAATTGGGTGGGAGGTATTAGGTCAGTGTCCAAATATTTGGTGAAGCCCATGTAATTATAACACGTCTTGTGTTATATCCTGGGTGATTATGGGTTATCCAATACCATGGTAATATTAATAAAGTTGGTGAAAATCAATCGGTTTAAGACACATGTCCGTAAAATGGCTGGTGAAGTTGGGTCCACCTAAAAAAATATATATATAACTATTGGCGAATATAGGCCGTCCATTTTGGGCCACTTTGAAATGATAGGTGAATGTTAAAAAAATATTGTGCCCAAAAATTATATGCCATTGGCGATGATCTCGACCATTGGACCCAATTTTAATAAACCAATTGGAAATGAGCCTAGCCATTGGACCCAATTTTCATAAATGTGGGGAAATATGATCATTCCCAGGTGGCCAATATATTCACCAAATCGGGGGTCGACGCCAAGCAACATTTGCCAATTGGTGAATAATCGCCACTAAATTTTTCGCCGAGGTCCTCCACACATATAATTGTTGGCAATTTTTCTAAGTTGATTACATAGATGTTTTCATTATGGCAACATATGATCCACATGAAGATCGCACAGGTCAGAGAGCTAGTATGACAGAACACATTGCAAAATTGTCTAAGTATGAGACAGTATTTTTACTAGTGAACCTGGACAGAGTTTTTCTTTGCAATGTTGATTGGAGTAAGTTCAGTGCTTTCACACTTGAACATAGACTCTATGATGACTATTGAAGACCCATATCAGAGTGCAAGTTAGTACAACATGTACAGAAGAAGTTATGATAGTTTTACCAAAGACAGTGTCAAGCCGACAAGATAGAATATGAAGACAAAATTAGTAAAGAGTTAAGGGATTATTTTGTTTATCAAAATAATGACTTAACAATATAAAGGGATGACATCCTAGATGTTAAATCTTGGATAAATTTATTTGTATAAATGTAATTGTAAGTTGTAAAGAGTAGGAGTAATGAGATGTAAAGAAGTAGTGACATGATGTGAAATATATGATGCATATGTAATAGCGATAGTGTAAGAGCAGCAAAGAGATATTGATGCAAGTAGTATAAGGTTATGTACCTTAACCTTCTTTTGTAATTAATGTATATTGTACATTACTTGTTTGGGCAGTGGGCTCATCTGGTAATCATATTTTATATTGCCAACTACTAACAGGGTTGAGGCTTCTAACAAGGCCTATAGTCCCTTAATCAAGACTGATACACTATATGTTTGTAATAGAATCCTAACAGGGTCAACATCCTTAACAAGATACTTTTGATTAGTGGATCTTTGTGGGTACCATCCCCATCAGGGTTTCCCCTTGGCCAGGGTTTCCTTGAGAACAAATAATGTGTTATGAGTTATTTAGTTTTATTGCTATGCATGTTGTTTAGCTTCTCATATTATGCATGTATAAAGATAATCTGTTATATCCATAATTGGGAAAAGATAAAGTTTGTAGAAAATTGATTCACCCCCCCCCTGCTCAGCATTCCCTATTTCTAACAATTGGTATCAGAGCTTAGTTACTCGAAAAAGAATTATTCAAGGAAAACCTAGTAGCTCGAGTAAGATCTCTATGGATATGGATCAACTACAGAAGAATCTTGAAGAATCTCTTGAATAGATTGACTTTCTTACTATTGAAAAAGATACTTTGAAAAGAAAATATGATGATGCAAAGAACCTGAAACTAAAATACAAGTTGGAAGATCTAAGATTTGAAAAGGAATCTGAAGTTTTTATTGAAGATTGTGATGACAATTTAGAAAAAGAAAATGAGATCCTTAAGCATGAACTGAAGATAGAAAATCTAAAGCATAGCTTGAAAGATGGAAATGGCAAGAATGAAGCAAATCTGAAATCTGAGAATGAAAGTCTAAAGAATGAAAATGAAGGACTAAAATCTAAACTTAGTAAAGTAACATCTGAACTTGAGAAAGTCAATTTGCAGTATGCTGAACTTGAGAAATACAATAAGATTGTGAAAGGTGAACTAACTCAATCCAAACAACAACTTGAAAAGCTATATTTAACTAGTGAGAAGATTGATGAACAAATATCTTATCAAAAACCATTCTATGATAAGACTAGTCTTGGATTCAACACTTTTAAAGCAAATGATGAAAGCAAGGAACCAGATCTGAAAATATCTGAAAGCATAGATGAGAAGAAGTCTGATGAGATTAACAAGTCTAAAGATACACCTAAACAAGAAGAATCATCTAAGTAGAAGGAATCACCCAAAGGTATGCAAAGAGAATTCAAAGGTAGATGTTTTGCTTGTAATACTATTGGTCATATGAAGAGAGATTGCATACCTCTTAATGGTTATTGTTATAATTTTCATGGTTTTGGACATAGAGCTATTAAATTTAGGAAACCTAAATTTATTGAGAATAATGATGGTAGTAGAATGTTTAGGAATACTAACAATGCAGATAAGAAACCTATTGAAGATATGAACAGAAGAAATAGAGTAATATGTTATAGATGCAACAAGGTTGGACACATTGCTAGAAACTGCAAATCACAAATCAATCAGCCTAGACCAAGATATGGAAACAATGGAATTGTTTGTCAGATATGCAACAAGATTGGACATACAACAAGGTTTTGCAGAATGAACAATAGAGTTTTTCATCCTAATCCTAATCCCAGAAATCATGCAAGAAGAAATGAAGATGCAAGTAACAGTCATAAAGGATGTTGTAGTAATTCAGATGAAGTGAATTTTAACAAAAGCATAGACCAAGGAGACATATTCAACATTTAAGGTAATTAGGAAGGTGAAGTATTGAAAGGTAAGAATGAATCTTTACCTGATCCATCTCAAAGTACTTAATTTATGAAAATTGCAGTAGAATAGGAACTTAGATTAGTGTAGAAGTAGATATATGATGAATTGAGTCTTGTGTAGTTAATGCAAGGTAGTTTATAATGTTCTAATGCTATGGTTAAGAGTGCAAAGATAAATATTATGTTTTGGGAGATTGCAAGAAGTTTTAAGTTTTGCAGGTTAGCAGAAACAACTTTTTGGAAAGAAGCGGCAAAAGAATTGAATGCGATGTCAGATCTAAGTGAGATTGAATTAATAAAAGGTCATGATCAGTGTTATTTGATCATCAAAGAGTAGTGATTGGAAGCATTTTTCAAGGATTTGGAGAAGAATTTTGTGTCGAATCTATGCAAGCCCTAAAATTGTGAAATCAAGGTATTTTACTTGACAGATCTTTAAATCAGTGAAGGAATTAGAAGAAATCATGGATGTGTCTTTAATACACAATGTCAGAATTAAGAATAGACCTAAGTTGAAAAGGAAACCAGTAGAACCCTTGGAAGATGATCCTAGGTTAGCTTTATCATCTGTACCAAAGAGAGTTTTACACCTAGAGAATGCCAGAAGTTATCTTGGAGGCAAACTAGAGACTATCAGTGATAGTGATTTCACAAATGAATATCAGAAGATCTACAATTAGGATATGACACTGAAAGAAGTATTTGAACATTTGAAAGACAATGAAATCATTAAGTATGCATTATAGTATGAATTTGATAATGAAGAATGCACTAAGATTATCTTAAGAAGAATTCATAATGGGAAGTTTTGGTTAGAAGATAGAGTGATAGATATCATAGCTGATTTGATTCATGAAGTCACTAGATTATCTAAAACTGGAGCCATTCCTTTAAATGAGAAAAACATGAGGAAAATAGTCATTGATAACATAATTTCATCCTATAATGGTAGAGGAATTGTGATTAGTAAGATCAAATAAGATGATGTCAAAAACTTTTGCAAGATCCTAACCACTAAGTTTTGTGCAAATTCAAGAGCAGATGACATGGTAGCTGGAATGATACATGCAACTTATCTAATGTGTGTTGACAAGGTACAAATTGATATGTGTGAGATTTTGAGAATTCAATTGTTTAAGAATTTGGAAAAGATTAAGAAAACTAAGTATACATAGTTTAGGTTCTCATCCTTAATAACCTATATGTTTTTTCATCTATTGAGAAGATTTCCTTACACCATTGGAAATGACTGGAATGATGGCCAAACTACAATGGAAAGGATTAACCTAGTGTACAGAAGGCATGTTATTGACAAAGTGAATGAGAGTGCAGTACTGGTAATCAAGACATTTCAGGATATAGTATCTAGTAGATCAAGGATCCCAAAGTCTCTTTTGGAGAAGTATAAAGATGACATATGTTTTATGGTTGATACTGACTTTACCTACATTGAAGCGGTAGAACCTAGAACAGAGTTCATAGACCCTCTTGGCTATGAGATATTTGAGGTAGAGATAGAAGAGTATTTTAGGAGGTTACTTAAGTGTAAGTTGGACACTCAATGTAATAGGTTTGGAACCTTTGAGGAGAACTTCAACTCCGCAAAGACCTTACTTGAAGAGAAGTAGTCTAAGAAAAGAGTTGAGAGTACTATAAAGAAAATCCTAAAAGATACAGGATGACAGAGCATGAATTTTTAGTAGCAAAGAAAATAGAAGCAAAAATCAGAGAGAGTGGACAAAAAGAAGTTTTGTCTATTCCACCTTTATCATCAATTGTAGCACAGCAAGAAGAATCACAAGTTAAGGTGAAAGTGGAAGAAATTTAGAAGGATCAAGAAGCAAAGATATCCACTAGATCCACTTCCTCCACACCTAGAAAAAGAGTAAAGGAAAGTGCTACTGGACCGGGAAAGAGACAGAAAACATTAGTGCAACCAGTTCCAAGAAAAATTGTAGAAATCAAAGATGATGGAACTTCTACTAAGAAGAAAGTTTGGAAACCTAAAGTTGAGAAGCTTAATGAGCATATCATTGAGGATGGAGACTTTACAAGACTGAATAAGTACTATGATCTTTATGATTATGCAGAGAGACTTAATCTAGAGAATGTGGTAGTAAAGCATGTGATTTTGTCTAATAAGAAGTTTGATACAATTCAGGGTTAGATACCTAATGATTTTTATAATAAACTTGTGAATAGGAAGAAGAGAGCATCAGAAGAAGACACAACTATTAGAGAAAAGCTTGTAAGGAAGCTTTGTGTAGTAAAAGATGAAACTCATTTTAGTCAAATCATGAAAGCCTTAAGAACCCATCTGAGAACCAAAAAGAGAACCATTCAGATTATGGTAGGTAGATATGAAGAAGTTAACTCAAAGACAGAGCAAGCAATAATCAAGGTTATGTCAGAAAATGTTGGAGAACCATCAGTTGCAGTAGAACAAGAAGGTGTAACAGAACAAGAGGACATTCCCTCTCCTCTAGCCATTAACATTGAAGGTGAAACCATGAATGTAGAAGGAACAAAGATCACCTTGGATATTGATGATAATGTATTCAAGAATCTAGAGAACATTGTTGACAGTTCATCCTTTGAAGAGAAGGAAACTACAAAAGGAGAAGAGAAAGTTGAAACCACTATTGTAGAACCCTCAGTGATAGAAAAACAAGTACCCATTCCCACTAAAGAAGATATCAATCTTACTCCTGAGACTAGAAAGAAGAATCAGATTGGATCTATGATTGAGCACTTGGGAAAGGAAGTAGATGATGATGATCTGTTGGAATTGATCACATCCTTGAACAAAATCATTGGCAAGAACAAGAAAGTGAAAAGTCTTGAAGGATGCTTGAAGGAACTTACTAAGAAGTTACAAAACATTGTAACTACACAAATTGGAGAATTTGACCCTTTGTAGAAAGAAAAGAAGGTAATGAGCACTTTTGACAATGAATTCACAACTCTATTTGATATTGCAAAAGTGAAAGCTCAAGCAGCCTATGAGGCTAAAATACTTTTGAACATCAGCTAGAATATCAAGAATGATATCAACAATCTTGATATCTGGATAAAGGAATTGAGGAAGAATTTGGAAACAGGAAAATCTTTGTACATCTAGTGTACAAAAATAGAGACCTTGATAGCAGAAGAAGAGAAGAAGATGAAGTTGAAGGAAGTAGAAATTCTGAATGAAACTAACCTTCTTTTAAGGCCCAATGTGAAGGTATTTGATGTTGAGAAGAAAATCCATAAGTTATATGATGAAATCAGTGTTTTACAAGATGAGAGAGATAGAAAAATGAAAAGATTCACTCTTTTAAGAGAGCACACCTCTATGAAGTTAAGCATTATTGAAGAGCAGTTGGAAGAATGTCTTTCAACCAAGACATCTTTTCAAAAGTTTAACTTTGAGAACCTCCAAGCATGTGAAATAGCATCTTATGGACTAAGTGCACTACTTAATGTGGC
Organism: Chamaecyparis obtusa; assembly: GCA_027943335.1. Taxonomy (NCBI): domain Eukaryota; kingdom Viridiplantae; phylum Streptophyta; class Pinopsida; order Cupressales; family Cupressaceae; genus Chamaecyparis; species Chamaecyparis obtusa. Next base: position 980,516 of record BSBK01000708.1, read on the forward strand.
AGATTCCTTTAATAAATCATGGGAGAAGGAATTAGAAGCTATAAAGATTGATTTTGTATATTGTGTTGCAAACCTACCGGCTTTGCAATAATGAATTAAGGTATAATCTTTTTGTGATACAATTTTGTAACCCTCCTTACCTTTATTTTGTCATTGTTGTCAAAGGGGGAGAGATATATAGCAGAAAATTGATAGTATATGATAAGGATTGATACTCTAGGGGGAGTACTATATTATAGATAAGATTTTTGAGGATTTATAAGGATAGTATATATATTTTATACTATGGCCACAATTTTGAGATTTTGAAGTTATACACTTAGCTAATTTTCTCATATGTTGCCACCAATGACAAAGGGGGAGATTGTTGGCAATTTAGCTGAGTTGATTGCATAGATGTTTTCATTATGGAAACATATGATCCACATGAAGATCACACAGGTTAGAGAGCTAGTATGATAAAGCGCATTACAAAATTGTCTAAGTACGAGATAATATTTTTACCAGTGAACCTGGACATAGTTTTTGTTTGCGATGTTGATTGGTGTAAGTTCAGTGCTTGCACACTTGAACATAGAATCTATGATGACTATTGAAGACCCATCTCATAGTGCAAGTCAGTACGGCATGTACAAAAGAAGTTATGATAGTTTTACCGAAGACAGTGTCAAGCCGACAGGACAGAATATGAAGACAAAATTAGTCAAGAGTTAAGGGATTATTTTGTTTATCAAAATAATGACTTAACAATATAAAGGTATGACATCCTAGATGTTAACTCTTGGATAAAGTTATTTGTATAAATTTAATTGTAAGTTGTAAAGAGTAGGAGTAATGAGATGTAATGAAGTAGTGACATGATGCGAAATATATGATGCATATGTAATAGCAATAGTGTAAGAGCAGTGAAGAGATATTGATGCAAGTAGTATAAGGTTATGTACCTTAAGCTTCTTTTGTAACCAATGTATATTTTACATTACTTGTTTGGGCAGTGGGCTCATCTAGTAATCACATTTTGTACTACCAACTCCTAATAGGATTGAGGCTTCTAACAAGGCCTATAGTCCCTTAATCAGGATTGATACACTATATGTTTGTAATAGACTCCTAATAGGGTCAACATCCTTAACATGATACTTTTGATTAGTGGATCTTTGTGGGTACTATCCCCACCGGGGTTTTCCCTTGGCTAGGGTTTCCTCGAGAACAAATAATGTGTTATGAGTTCTTTAGTTTTATTGCTATGCATGTTGTTTAGCTTCTTATGTTATGCATGTATAAAGATAATCTATTATATCCATAATTGTACATTTGAATGCAAATGTTGATTTTCTATTGTACATTTGACTTTGAATTGACCTCATGGTATCTATGAGTAGTCCTTCTACTTGGTGGTAGAATCCCCTTCCTCACTATCTAAGACTATGTTCTTAGAGAGATTGATCATAGATTCAAATGATTTAGAGATGTATTCACCTCTCTTGTAGTGAATCCTTTTGGGCTAGTGAGACTCATTTGGTTATTTTGGCTAAGCCTTACTTAGCTTGTGATGTAGTTGGCCAATTATTTTATTGCATTATTCCTATTCTACCGTTGATTTCAATGGAATGCTTACCTACTCCAAATATTGTTATTTATCAATTGTCATCTCCTACCCAACATTTCCTCCATTTCCTAAAAGACTTCCCATTTTGTTTTGAATCACTCATTGGGATTAAGGGTGTTACGCTGAATAGGATAGGGTATGGATTTGCATAAGTTGGATCTTATGTTTTATTTTATTCATGACAACTTGGTTATTGTTTTTATTTACTTTATTTGATAGCTTGACTGGAATTTTACTATTCTTTTTGCTACTATTTATGATTTTTAAAAAAACCTAAAAAAACTAATTTCCCTTCATAATATATATAAAGTTATAGAAAGAGAAATAATGTTAAACAAAGATTGATTATTCTAATCTTGGATTCCATCTTCCACACACACACAAACTCTATTTGTATAGCCTCATCTAATATAATTATTCTTAAAAATTACTTATAGAACATATTAACAAAGTTTAGTTCATTTTACAATAATTTTATTTGAAAACAAAATACAGTACAATCACAAAATCCTTTAATAGTATGTACAAAAGCTTCTTCAATTGGTATATTACTGATGGAATATGGATGAAGTGACTGAGAGGGGGGGTGAATCAGTCAACCATAAAACACTTCGCAATTATTTCTTTCCAGATCCCTTAGGATATCTTAATGAATATTATCTGTTTAACACTCGGTAAATAGATTGCAGTAACTTGGTAGATGCAGAAAGTATTAGTAAAATTATCTTTAGATATTCATCACCACTTGTATATGATTAAGATAACAATTAAGAACACAAGAGACATAGAATTTAACGTGGAAACCCAATATGGGAAAAACCACCAATGTATCTAGATATTGATTTTCACTTTTTTGAAGTGATGCCCGGTTAGAAGCCAACCTGGTAAAAGGTTACAAAACACACTGTTAGGTGTGACCTTGTTAGAGGATTTAATCACCCTGCTAGGAGTGGCCTGGTAAGAGGACTTGAGAACAATTCAATGGAATTGTCACCTTGTTAGAGGATTTACAATATGGTTGTTAAACCAACTTGGTTAAGAGATTTAGAATTCACTATTACAATGATAAAAAGGTAACAATGAAAATGACCTATATAATAATGCAACTGCCTTGCTGATTACAGATCTCTGTTTTGTATAAGTGTGATCCTTCCTGATCGAATATATCTCTGCTGCTCCTCAAGGATATCTGATCATCCTTCACAATTTCACACACACCTTTCCTGTCTTTCTTCTATATATCTTCTTTTATGTTTCTTATTTTATTTTTCACATTTGACCTTTTATTTATATGATTTTAGATTTGTCAAATCAGCATTACTTAGTATAAAAGTCGGCTAAATTAAGAAAACTTTATTTGCAAAGATCCTTCAAGGGCCGACAGTGCTCAGTGACCATAATGAAATCTTCTACAATCTTTTAGAGACCGAGGGAACTCGGTAAACACTGATAATCCTTTTTCTTTGATAATCGACTGAACTCAGTAGATGCTAACTTTTCTTTTGACAACCGAGTGAACTCGGTAAACACTGATTTTCTTTGATAGCTGAGTGAACTTGGTACATGCTGATTTTCTTTGATAATCGAGTGAACTCGGTAAGCACTAATTTTACTGCCAGGCAGACCGACTGAGCTCGGTAGGTACTGATTGTTGCGGACTATGACATTGTGTGACATCAAAGACAATACATAATTTGAGTAGCAATTTTCTTCAGACAATTATTTCCAACAATCTCCCTCTTTGGCATTGATGGCAACACAATATGTCATAGCATAAGAAATTTTGAAAGAATTAGCTCGGTTCAGATTCAAATCTCCCTCTGTCAGCAAACTTCCTTTTTCTTAAAAACTCTTCCTTCTAACTATTGAAAATTTCTTGAAGTAATAGCAAAGACATAGCAAACACTCCCTCTTTGACAACACATGCCAAAGACAATTCACATATTACTGGTGTAAACTAATGTACCTCAAGTACTGATTCATATGCAATGATCCCTTGAATATGCTGCATCAACATGTTGATTTTCAATCATGTTCTGGTTGATGCATCACTAAAACTATATTTAGTGAGCCTCGGATAGGGGAATGACCCCTAACTTACCTCTTAGATACACAAATGCATCCTTGGGTAATGGTTTGGTGAAAATGTCTGCAATCTGCTCTTTTGTATGAATATATTCTAATCTGATTTCCTTGTCCTGCACCAATTCTCTGACAAAGTGATATTTAATAGCAATGTGCTTGGTTTTGGAATGCATTACTAGATTCTTCGAAATGTTTATTGCACTTGTATTTTTACAAAATATAACAACTGGTTCTTTGATTTCAACCTTCATACCTTGTAATAACTGTTTAAACCAAACAATATTTGAACAATTTACTGCAGCAGCAACATATTCTGCTTCAGGTGTGGATTGAGATGTGCAATTTTGCTTTTTACTGGTCCAGGATACCAGTCTTTTTCCAAGAAAAAATGCTCCACCACTTGTGCTTTTTCTGTCATCAATGTTCCCTACCCAATCAGCATCAGTAAACACTTTTAAGTCTAGATTGCCTCTAAATTTATACCACAAACCATATTCTTTAGTTCCTCTTAAGTACCTTAAGATTCTTTTGATTGCCATCATATGATTTTCCTTAGGTTTTGCTGAGAATCTAGCTACTATACCGACTGCTAAGGCAATATCAGGTCTTGTATGTACCACATACTGCAATTTTCCAATCATAGATCGGTACAAGGTCTGATCTACTTCTTTTGAATCATCATTTTTGGTAAGTTTTAGTCCAGTACACATGGGTGTACCAACTGGTTTTGAATCTTCCATACCAAACTTCTTAAGTATTTCCTTAATGTATTTAGATTGAGTAATGTATATACCATTCTTGCTTTGCTGAATTTGAAGACCAACAAAGAATTTTATTAAACCAAACATAGACATTTCAAATTCTTTGTTCATTTGCTCTGAAAATTCTTTGCACCGATCATCATTCCTTGTAAATATAGTATCATCTACAAATATTTCTGCCAATACAATTTTGTCATCCGGTCCTTCTTTAATATACAGATTGCTATTATCATTGGCTCTTTTGAAATTAATCTGAATCAGATAGTTATGGAGTCTTTCATACCATGCTCTAAGAGCTTGTTTCAAACCATACAATTCTTTGTGTAACTTGCAGACCATGTCCTTTTTATCTGGATCAACAAAACCTTCAGGTTGTTCAATGTGGACTTCTTCATCAAGAATTCTATTGAGAAATGCAGATTTTATATCCATCTGATATACCTTAAATCCTTTATGTGCTGCATAAGCAAGTAGAGTTCTTACACCTTCTAATCTTGCAACAGGAGAAAAAGTTTCACCATAATCTATACCTTCTTCTTGAGAATAACCTTTACATACCAATCTAGCTTTGTTTCTAGATACTTGACCTTCTTCATTCATTTTATTCCTGAATACCCATTTTGTTCCAATTACATTCTTATCTTTAGGTCTAGGTACAAGATTCCATGTTTTGTTCTTTTTTATTTGTTCTAATTCTTCATTCATTGCTTCAATCCAACTTTCATTTTTCAATGCATCTTTGATATTTCTAGGTTCAAAATCAGTAAGTAGACATGTACCTTTTAGCTTACTTCTTGTCATAGTACCATCTGATTTGTTTCCAATAATTTGATCTGGTGTATGATGTCTTCTAACATATTTGGCTAGTATAGTTTCCTTTCTTTTTGAATGATTCATGTTGTTGTCTTCTAGGTTCTCTTCTTCAGGTTGCTCTGGCTCGGTAGATATTTGCTCAGTAACTTCAGGCTGAGATTCAGTCTGAATTTCTTCCTGTGACTCGGTTTGAACTTCTTCCTGTGACTCAGTTTGAACTTCTTCCTGTGACTCAGTTACTGTGCTAGGCTCGGTAGATATAGTTTCCTCATTGATAGTTGTGTCTGGCAATGTTTCAGGTTCAATGTAAATGAATCTCCTGTAGTTCTCAGGTTCCCTTTTGCTTTCTTCTTCAGTCTTTTCTGCAAACTCATCAAATTTTACATGTATACTTTCTATAACTTTGTGAGTAGACAAGTTCAGACATTTGTATGCCTTGCTTTTGCTAGAATATCCTAGGAATATTCCTTCATCACTTTTCACATCAAATTTATTTCTTCTGGATTCTTTTAACCTATAACACTTGCTACCAAATACTTTCATGTAACTTACATTGGGTTTATAGCCATACCATAGCTCATAAGGAGTTTTGAATGTGTCTTTCTTCAATTGTACTCGGTTCAAGGTATGAACTGCAGTGCTGATAGCTTCCTTCCAATACTTTATAGCGATGTTCTTTTCTATCATTAGAGTCCTTGCACAATCCATAATAGATCTGTTTCTTCTTTCTGCTATTCCATTCTGCTCAGGAGTTCTAGGAGCTGATACCTATCTTTTGATTCCTCTTTCAATGCAAAAGTTGTTAAAATCATGGGAGATGAATTCACCACCTCTGTCTGATCTTAAGCATTTCAATCTTTTCCCTGTTTCCTTTTCCACTCTTTCCAAGTACCGTTTGAACTTTTCAAATGCTTCTGACTTTTCTCTTAAATACATAACAGTCATCATTCTAGAATAATCATCAATGAAAAGAATAAAGAATTTATCTCCAATATAGCTTTCTATTCCAATAGGTCCACATAAATCAATATGCACAATTTCCAAAATCTCTTTAGACTGATAGTTCTTACTCTTAAAACTAGTCTTACTCATTTTGCCAATCTGAAAATTCTTACATAGACCAATATCAGGTTTCTTCAAAGTAGGAATTGCTCTTACCTTCTTGAATTTGCTTATTTTTATCATGTTATCAAAATTCACATGACATAACCTTTTGTGCCATAGCCAACTTTCTTCAATTTGAGCAATAAAACATGAATATTCACTGAGATCAAGATAAAATAAGTTACCTTTTGTTTGTTTGCCTGATCCAATGAGTTTTCCTTTTTCATCCAGCAGTCTTGCTTGACTATTCATAAATTCAACCTTGAAACCAGTGTTGATTAGCTATGCTACACTTAGAAGATTATGTTTTAGTCCTTCAACCCAATAAGCATTATCACATATGAGTTCTTTGGTTAATGAGATTCTTCCTTTTCCTTTTATACAACAAGGTTCATTGTTTCCAAATCTTACATTGCCACTATCACAGTCTTCTAGGTATTCAAATTTTGTCTTGTCACCAGTCATGTGGTGTGAACATCCACTGTCTATTATCCATATATCATCTTTGCTTATATGAGAAATAAGTGCCATCTTATCTTCATCATCATCAGATTCATCTTTTATAGCAATAAAGACAATTTCTTCTTCACTATCATCAGAATCTTTAGCCATAAAACATGTTTTCTTACCTTTGTCCTTGAATGATTTGAAATTCTTTTTTCCATAGTACTTGTGACTTCTCTTCTCTTCCTTGACCTGCTTGTTTGGGCACCTAGTTGCAATATGTCCAATTTCTTCACATGAAAAAAAGATTAAAGGAGTTTTACCTTTATATTTACCTTTCCCTTTAGAGTACCTTTTTGCAAGTAATGCTTCTACAATTTCAAGATCACTATCAGAAATTTCTTCTGATACTTCTTCACTTTCTGACTGAACTTCTTTTATTTTCTTGTTCTTCCTTAGTGAAACCTTGGCCTCAAATGCTAACTCAATATTTTTGGAATTTGGAACATAGTTGTCATAGTTGTCTAATTCAAAGGCTGTCAATCTTCCAACTAAAGCATCCAAAGTTATATTGTGGTTTGTTTCACATCTTCTTTCTTGAATAGCTGATACTCTTATTGCATAGATAGGGAGTAATGTTTTGAGTACCTTGCTTATAACAGTTTCATCAGAGATTGTTCCTCCAGAAGCTCTAATTGCACTAACACTTGCTTTGATCCTTTCAACATATTTTGCAATGTTTTCATCTTCTTTCATATTCATCTTGTCAAATTGTCCTCTTAGGCTTTCTGCTTTGGCTCTTTTCACATTTGCATCACCACCATATATTTTCTTTAGTGTGATCCACATTTCATATACAGTAGTGCATTCTTTAATATCATCAAATTCTTCATAGCTGAGCGCTGATGCAATGTCTATCATCATGGTGTTATGACTCTTTTTCTCTGCAATGTCTTCAACAGTTAATGCACCAGTAGGAACTGTGTATTCTTCATCAATGTATTTGCATCCTGAATTACCAATGGAAGCTAGATGAAGTCTCATGAGACCTTGCCATGCTGAAAAGTTATCTCTGTTGAGCTTTGGAATTTCTCTCTTGTAAGACATCCTGATCTTTAGCTTAGGTCCTTGAAACCCTTCCTGCAAGCACCAAAAGCTCTGATACCAATTGATGGAATATGGATGAAGTGACTGAGAGGGGGGGTGAATCAGTCAACCATAAAACACTTCACAATTATTTCTTTCCAGATCCCTTAGGATATCTTAATGAATATTATCTATTTAACACTCGGTAAATAGATTGCAGTAACTTGGTAGATGCAGAAAGTATTAGTAAAATTATCTTTAGATATTCATCACCACTTGTATATGATTAAGATAACAATTAAGAACACAAGAGACATAGAATTTAACGTGGAAACCCAATATGGGAAAAACCACCAATGTATCTAGATACTGATTTTCACTTTTCTGAAGTGATGCCCGGTTAGAAGCCAACCCGGTAAAAGGTTACAAAATACACTGTTAGGTGTGACCTTGTTAGAGGATTTAATCACCCTGCTAGGAGTGGCCTGGTAAGAGGACTTGAGAACAATTCAATGGAATTGTCACCTTGTTAGAGGATTTACAATATGGTTGTTAAACCAACTCGATTAAGAGATTTAGAATTCACTGTTACAATGATAAAAAGGTAACAATGAAAATGACCTATATAATAATGCAACTGCCTTGCTGATTACAGATCTCTATTCTATATAAGTGTGATCCTTCCTGATCGAATATATCTCTACTGCTCCTCAAGGATATTTGATCATCCTTCACAATTTCGCACACACCTTTCCTGTCTTTCTTCTATATATCTTCTTTTATGTTTCTTATTTTATTTTTCACATTTGACCTTTTATTTATATGATTTTAGATTTGTCAAATCGGCATTACTTAGTATAACAGTCGGCTAAATTAAGAAAACTTTATTTGCAAAGATCCTTCAAGGGTCGATAGTGCTCGGTGACCATAATGAAATCTTCTACAATCTTTTGGAGACTGAGGGAACTCGGTAAACACTGATAATCCTTTTTCTTTGATAATCGACTGAACTCGGTAGATGCTAACTTTTCTTTTGACAATCGAGTGAACTCAGTAAACACTGATTTTCTTTGATAGCTGAGTGAACTCGGTACATGCTAATTTTCTTTGATAACCGAGTGAACTCGATAAGCACTAATTTTACTGCCAGGCAGACCGACTGAGCTCAGTAGGTACTGATTGTTGCGGACTATGACATTGTGTGACATCAAAGACAATACATAATTTGAGTAGCAATTTTCTTCAGACAATTGTTTCCAACAATTACAACATGAAGCATTTGGAAATCATTTTTATTTACAATGGAATTCTGAAGATGCGGGTGAATACATGATTGGTTGATTGATCAAACTAAGAAAGAGTACTAGTATTCAAAGAAAGAAAGAGAGAGGTTAGAAGCAGTTAGAACAGTCCTATAACAAACAATTGAACAATTACAATATAACTATATAAATTGATGTATTATAGTGCTAACAATTTGAACCATATATTTTCATTTTACCCCATATTATCTAAAAAAAACTCATAAACAATATATTCTTAGCTCAAAATTGATATTTTATATAAATAAGTAATATAGAATCTACCAAATGAAGTCTCAGCAAGTCTTAATATGGAATCTACAATACAATATCAACACCAAGCTTCTTAAAAAGAGTCTTGAACAGTTAATCTCTAGATTTCAAATAATTTATATCATCATTTGATTACCTGTAGAGAAAATTTCATACAATCTATTAACAACATTATTTTTAGGTATTTATATTGCATATAGGAATTATCCCAAAATGGATTTCAAGATCCATGAGGTTGAATCCACAGGATACAATAAATCCCTTGACATGCATGATACTTGGATGCACATGTGACCACCTTGCATGAAGATCACCACCATGCACATATACTTGAGAATCTCTAATCCAAATGACCTCCTTCCATGAAAAATATATTACCAAAATACAAAGTGCTTGGGTATGTGAAAGATCATTAGGGGCCAAAGCAGGCCCTTAAGTGGCAATAAAATTTCAAAAAAATAAATTTAGGCAACTTGACGTAAAAAATTTCAATAGGTTATCAACTTTATGTCAAAAATATGTAAGAATATAACTTGTAGTAAATTAAACATAGTTTCTAAGGTTCATTTGAGAGCCACCAACCATACTATCTTAGATTCTTGCACATTGTAGATAGGAAGCTATAAGCTGCTTCTTGAGACTTCCTTCTTGATAGATTCCCTCGAGTGTAATGGTTTATAGAAGTCTGTCACATTTTCATCACATAGTGACCTTGTTGTTGTTGGGATTTATGATGCACAAAAAGTGAGCAAAATACAACTATAATTTTTTTTCTAAAACTTAAAGATAAACTAAAACATACATACATACGCAACTATGAAGTAAAATACTATCTAGAACAAGATTCCATGTGCACGCAAAATGGTGTAGAGAGAATCAAATAACTAAAAAATTCTACGTGTTCCAGAAAATCAACAAGGGTTAAACTAGAGAAGGTTGACAAGGTTTGACCAAAGTCAAACTTCACATAATAGTCTCCAAACCATCCTATAGGGTTCCCTAGATTGCAAGCTTCGACCAGCATGTAAATCGAGGTAGTTGACTAAAGTCGACCATACTTGACCAAATTTCAACTATGCACTAAAATACGTGCAACCAAGCTAAAAATGTTCAAAACATAACCTCATCTATTTGTTCACATAAACTGAGGTGAATGCCCTAGGTTATGTTGAGATATTTTCTAGGTTTTCTAAGAAGTGTCATTTCTAGTTCTTGTTGACATTAGAATTGTGCTTGTGCCTCCTTTACTTCATGTGCCTACAAATTTTTATAAGGGGTCTGAGTCTCAAAATAGTCACGTGCCAAGAAAATGTCTACATTTCTTTACCCTAGGTCTTGTTTTCCTTTGGTAGGGTTTTATTTTTTAAAATGTTCTTAGTTGTGCCCTAGATCTTATGTTTTGAAGTTACCTTTTCTAGGCACTTAAGTTCTCAATATGCATGTGGCTTTTGTCTTTTCCCTTTGAGTCTCTTAATCTCACAAAGAAAGTGTTAAGTCATATTTGATTCAGAGATCTAGCAAAAAGGTTAAGAGCTTAACATGTCCGGTGGTTATCTCTTATTCTCCAAATGGCTGACGGTTTGTTGAAATATCTGGTGATTCAATGACAAAGCTTTCTCCAAGTCTCATGACTTTGGGCAGTTTTGTCTTGCCATTTAGTTATCTGATGCAGTGGTTATCTCTCACTCTCTTAAGATAATAGTTAAAGCTCAAGTGATCTCGAGATCTGGTGAAAAGGTTTAAGGCTAAGCAGTGTGCAATTATCTCCTAATCTCTCAATCTTGATGATAAGGTTAAGTGAGGCATTTAGTGATTCAGAAAAGGAAGGTTATCTTTGAATCTCATAAGGGTTAATGCTAACTCTGACAGATGTAAGAAAAGAGAAATCTGACAAAAGTGTTGTCTTTCGGGCCTAGTCCGTAAGTAGTGCAAAACCCGATGGCCGGTGAATGCTTCAGCAAAAAAGGGATAAAGGCAAGTGGGACCGATATGTCAGGTGGACCTAGCTGGTAAGAAGTGTAAAACTCAATAGATAAAGATCAAGATCAACAGTTGTCACTGGATCTCAAGACAAAGCTTAGGTTAAGTAAAGTATCCAAGATTACAGTGACTAAGACATGCATGTTATCTCCAAATCTCCTAATTAGATGTGAGTTAAAGTAAAGGTCTAGACACTGGGAGATGTATTAGTCTTTGATTCTCATGATAAAATCATGGTTAAAGAAAAGATTCAAAGATTGAGAGATATGCTTTAGTCGTTGAATCTCATTTCAGGTTAAGTAAAGTGTTCAGAGATCATGAGTTGCCTTTAGTTGCATGATCTCTAGAAGATGAGTGGTTAAAGACTCGATGTGGTTTTTAAAAATAAAAGGGTAAAGGAAATGCATATCAAAGTTGATCAGATGATTGGTGTGTTTCCTGGATGTGAAGGTGCTCACGGTTTAGTGATAGAGGAAACACACATAGGCGACACATGCCCTGGTGATGTCATTATCCCTTAGTTGAAGGATGGTAATATTCAGACAGATCTAAATGATTTTGTGGTGGGTGTAATGCCTTGATAAGAACTTGTAAGAGGGTAACAGATCATGGGATCATGACATTTTGACACCTGGTGTAGTGGTGGAACCTTGGTCAGCAGCTTTGGATGGAGAGTAAATGATGACTTGATCTTGATGATCCAATGGCAGGCCCGATGCCTTGATCTCGAGATGCATGATGGATATTCCTCATGCGATTACGCCATGTCGCTATGTGTTCATCCTGATGAGTAAATAAAGTGGTGGGTCCTCGATGCCAGGTAATGTTGAGTTTCTCATTTCTATTGGTCGCCAATGGAAAATACTGTGACAAATAAAGTTTTTAGATAAACTGTCAGTTTTGTTTTTGTTTTTTGAGAGCCACAAGATGTGCTGAGAAAACCAAGGATCAATGACCATATTTTAAACTTTGTTCATTAACCTTTGCGGCCATAATATTTTTGAATTATTTAAGGGGTTATTTTTCAACAGGATTGAAACCGGTTCGGCAACATTCTGGATGATATCTTCAAAATAGAAAATGATTGCACCGGATTTGTTAATGATGCTAAGGCCATAATAGACTCTAGGTGAGATAGGTAGATGAAGTAGTTACAAAGTCTAAAGGAGTACACTTGGCCAATAGAGGAAGAGATTGCAACATGGGATAAAAGTACAAATCCCAAAAGAAGTCAATAGCCCTTGATTTAGAGGCAATTGAGGAAGATTGAATCACACATGGTGCTTGATCCTAGAATATAGGGAGGGTAATTATCAAAAAGAGAATAATGTAAGTTAGCTGGTAGGTGGTCATTATTCATGTAACAACTTTCAGCAGCTACCTTGAAATATCTACAGACAAAGGTGCCACCTGTGAGGATTCACAATGATTTGAAATAGATTTTCTAGCTTTTCTTCCCTTTCCTGTCAATGATGTAATTTTTATTGTCTTTTGTACCTTTCACTATCCTAGCCATCTGAAGCTTGTTGCATCCTTTTCCTAAGGATTCCAAGATGGCTAGTGATATATATAGCAATTTTTAATTTTGTAAAAGGGTGGTGAAATTAATTTAGTAAGGAGAATTTTGTATCTGGTGTTTTTGTCTAAAGAATTTTTGTCTTTGAATGTACTTATACAAGGAAATATCAATGAAAATGTATTAAAAATCCTTTGCACATTTTGTTGTCTTCTGATATGAATCTTGATTTTTCTATGTATTAAATATGTAAGGCATCTTTAATACACCATTTACAAGGTAAATAGTGGGGTTAATCTTAAGTTTCTTTCAAGGGAAGGGTAAATCGTGAGGGAGATCTTTGAGAATTCATGGTTTATGCAAGAATTTGATGATTGTATATGTAAATGATAGGGTGATTTGTAAGGCATCTCATATGGGTTTTGGGTATATTAGATTTGAGGGATTTATGTGGATGTATGTTCTTTAACTCTTTTCCCTAGGATTTGGCATTGGTCTTTGCTCAATTTACATTTCTCACCATCAACACAATTAAATAACAACTTATCTTGAATTTATGTTGAAAGGAATAGACATTTATATCTATGTGAAGGACACAGATAATTGTTATGATTCTTTAAAGAATGAAATCTATCAGGTATACCTGCCTAAGCTTGAAGCTTGAAGTGGAGAAAGATATAAATCCTTAACACCTTAGTATTTGATATTGTCAGATGTATCTTTTGGGTCCATAGATTTATGTATCAGAATTCCTGATTTGTATTCATCATCTACAATCATTTTAAGCACTAACAAAGTTGGTGACTCTACTGGGGAATTAATATTTTGCAATAGGCTTGTTACAATTCTCTGTTAACCATCTATTGTTTTATTTGAAGACTAGTTTACAAAACTTATCCCCACATGTTCTATGGGTGGCGAATCTGAAATATGTGTTTTCCAGTTGCTGGTTTAGCATATAGAATTTTGTGTGAGTATCTTGTTTAAATAATACCATGAGTTGATAAAGATATACTAGGTCATACTATAGGGATCACCTAGAAAGTAATATAGGTGATGAACTCCCCACACCTAGTAGGAAGTAGTGGTCTAGAAGGGGTTTGTTTAATTTGAATTCTCCAAGACCCTCTAAGTGACGAGTTTCAACACCTATTCCTAAGGAGGTTTCTTCTTCTTCTGAACATCATAAACCTGTTACAAGAATAGACCCTGATGCAGTTAATCTTCCTCAAGATGATGAATTTACAAATGTATGGTTTTTCCTTGCACGAGAAACTCTAGACCAACCAAGAGAAACTTCTACTACTAAGACTACTTCTTATGATTTTGAGAAATTTTATGATGAGGTTATAGCTTTGAGGAAAAAGGAGTGTGAACAATTACTTGAAATTGATAATAAAAGAAAGAAGATAGAACGGGATATTTATGACCTACTTATGGAAAGACGAGATCTCATAAGAAAAAAAAAGAACAATGAGCTCATGGCTCAAAGTCTTAATCAGGAATTCAAAGGTCTAGAATGATTTTTTTGGTGATATTGGAGCTTTGAGATAACAAGTTAATAATAATGAGTCAAATTCTAAGAAGCATGAATTTGAAGGTGAAGGCCCAGTTCTAAGATAGTTGCATCCATCAGAGATCAAGAGAAATGAGGATCTCAAAAATAACACCATAGATGCATCTGATAAAGGAAAATAGAAAAAGGTTGGAATAAGTATAAATGAACCCAAACAGGGTAAGGTTATTCTTAATGTTGTCTCCCAAGCTAATATAGAATTGGAAAAGGCTAGAAAGGCCAAGGAGGACTTGGCAATTCAATTAGAAAAAATGGAACTGGAGGCTATTGAAGATGAGATGAAGAGGAAAATAGCTTTCCTACATGCTAATATGAATACTACTGTTAGTAGGTCAGTCCCTGTTACTGTTGAAATAGTGCCACAAAATCAACCAAGTGGTCCCAAGACAATTTTCCATGCTTCAGGCTCTAAACAACCGGTCCAAGCACTAGTCCAAAATCTCAATTCTACAGTTCCATTAGCTGGTGCTCCCATGGGAGGAGTGTTGAATCAAAGTATTGGAGGTGGTGGAGCCCAAGCTTCACAAATTTTTCAAAGGAAACCTGTTCATCTGGATATATATCGACCATTATTCTTTGATGGTATCCATGGTCAACCAAATATTATCCCAAATGAGGTAAGAGACAAAATCTCTAAGTTCACAGGAAATAATGTTGTCACTTGTGAAAAGCATCTTAATTCTTTTATAGATAAGATAAATGACTATGAAATTGAAAGTGAAGATGTTGTAATAAAATTATTTGTTTAGTCATTGATTGAAGATGCTAGGGATTGGTATAGGGGTTTTCCTAAAAATAGTATTACATCGGGATGAATTTGTGAAAAGATTTAAGAAGCAATATGTTGAACATGTTAATTCTAGTTATATGCTCAATGAGTTCAATAATATCAAAAAGTATCGCAATGAGGGTATGTCTGAATTTAATAATAGGTTTCAAAAGGTAATATACAAATTATTCAAAGTCTTAAGATTAGATGATGAAGTTTGCCTAACCACATATTTCAATGCTTTGGATGGAAAAATATCTTATCTCTTGAGAGACAAAAGCCCACATAATTTTAGAGATGCTTTTAAGTTAGCAATAAATATTGAAAGTAAGAGGAAAGCATCTGGTTAAATGTACAAAAGGGATGAAGGAAGATTGTGGAAAGAAACCAAAGCACGTGTTGGTAGACCGACTGAAGAAGATGATAAGGTTGACAAGTTGGAAAACATTGTTAAAGATCTCTCAACCAAGATTGAAAAGGGTGAGAGAGGTTTTCAAGACAATAGACCATCATATCAGAGGTAGGAAAGATTCCCTAGGTCACATGATCAGCCTTACAAGACAAATTGGAAAGATGGGAAGCCTTTTTTTGATACTCATGAGAATCAAAAAGGAAGGGATACCCCTGATCCTTTAAAAAAGAATGCAGCACATAATGTAGAGAACACACCATGGTGTGTGGCTTGTAGCATGCCTCACTCACCTTATCAGTGTGTTGTGGCCCAAGATTTTGGAGAAGAAGTGGAAGACCTACATGCAAGAGATAATGAAGGATCTAAAAAGTCTGCAGTTAATATGTTTACCACTGAGAAAGTGGAAGAAATCTCATCTTCTGAAGATGAATAAATACTTGTCGATATTGATTATAAGAGAATAATTTTCCCGAAATATGAACAACAAGTTTTTATCCATTCAGATCAAGATGAGTCTGAAAGTGATGTGTATGAGTCAACAAGTGTGATTAGATCAGAGCTAGGTAATTCTCACTGGAGAAATCCTAGAGAAGAAGAAATTAGGACTCTTTTTGTGGCTGCCATTTCTCAATCCAGATCCTCAAATAATCTGATAAATAGAAGAATAGACCTTGATCAAGGAGTACCCAAGTCATTTTTTGTAAAGGATGATTCCCAAAATAAATTTTCTCCAAAAATAAATGTAATCAATGGCAAGGCTAGTAACAACAATAAAGAAGAACCTATTCTTTTTCAAGATATTAAAAAGAATGAGGAAGTTGCCACAGAAAAGAGAAAAAAAAGGGTTGGTAAGGGAAAAGATTTGTCTAATCCTTTTACTAAGCCCACAACCTTTGACATGAGACATGTCTTATCTCAAATGAAATTTTCAATACCCTTGTTGGAAATGCTGAAGATAAAAGAGCATAAGGAAGTAGCATTGGCTTTGATAAATGAAAAAGGAGACATTCCTATTGTATATGAAAAGGAAAAGCTAGTGGATGGCCCTGAGACAAGAAAGGAGATTTCTAACTTTTGTGTTGGGATATTGTAACCCAAGAACCATCTTCAATTGATCCTTTCTATGTCACTCTAATTGTCAACAACTTTTTGCTAAAAAATTGTATGATAAAATATGGTGTTGCAGCTATAGTAATGCCATATCATGTTATGAAGGAACTAGGACTTCAAGTTGATACATCAAATGGAAGATGTTCTGCCATGGATAATAGGGAAGTTCCTATGGTAGGAAAATTAGTGGGAATAGAAGTGAAGATTTTTGCATTCCCTAAGGCCACATATAAAATGGATGTAGTTGTAGTTGATACCAAGCCTCGTTATGGTATGCTGCTATCAAGACAGTGGGCAGCATCAATGGGGGGAAAATGGCAACTAGACATGTCCTATTCTACTATACATATAAATGGTACTGAGGTTAAGTTGTATAGAAAGCCTCTCTCTTTTGTCATGGTTGAGATGGTAGCACCTGAAGACTTGAATTGTTGTGTTGACATTGATATGGAGAATTTCATTGTTGAAGAAATCAAGCCACAAATGAAGAATATTGATCCAATAGTTTATGAGTTACTGTTCCAGTAGGATGGGTTGTGGAAAATGTACTTTTATGGAGGATGCTTTAAAGAAGGATCAGGAGTTGGTGTATTGTTTATATCCCCGTCAGGTATTAAATTTAAGTACTACTTTTTGTTGACTTTTCAATGCACAAATAATATTGTTGAGCATGAGGCATTGATATTGGGATTAGATATTTCTATAAAGCATGGTATACAATGTTTAAAAGTCCATAGAGATTCCCAATTGATTATTACTTAGATTAGATTTAAATATGCTGCCAAGGATGATAGACTAAAATTGTATAGATATTTTATCTGGGATAGAATAGAATTATTTGATGCTTTCAATATTCGATGGGTAGAAAGGTCAAATAATATCATGGCAGATTTTCTTACAAATGTCACATTGAACAATAATGATGTCACCCTTACTGGTGTGTCAATGTTAAAAATAAAGAGTAGGCCTATTGTACCTAATAACATTTGTAATTGAAAATTTTTTGAGGATGATGGTGATATCCTCAAATTTATTCAAGGCCAAGATCAATATGATGGCCAATAGATTGATTGTGATGCCTCAACAGAGGTTGTTAATGGAAAGGATTTCATTCTTGGGAATGAAATTGTTCAACTAGCTTCTAATCATATTCCTAAGGGGTTAGTTGAGCTAGAAGGCATGTTCATAATAAATGATAATTACATGTCACAAAAATCCAATGCTAAGATTGAGGATTTAGAAGAAATAAACTTAGGATAAGAGACATCCCCACAGTTGCTATACATTGGAAAGAAGCTAAGTAGGGATGTGAGAACTAATTTGATAAGATTGCTGAAGAAATACAAGCATGTGTTTTCTTGGTCTTATGATGACCTCAAAGCTTATAGAAAAGACTTATTTCAGCATGAAATACCTTTGAAAGAAGATGCCAAACCTTTTAGGAAGAAACAAAGGCCTATATGTTAGGAATGGGAACACTGAGAGGGGGGGGGGGGGGGTGAATCAGTGTTCACTATATTTTATCTTTTTACTTAATCTTTAAAATGAACTTAAATGCTTAAATAATGAAATGAACATCCACATAAACATGAAACATGAAATCAACACATAAAACCAATATGGTTATGGGGAAACCCAAATAGGTAAAAACCTCGGTGGGAATTGACACCCACTAATATTTTGTACTAGTGTTTTATGATCCTTGTTAGAAGATCCTTAACCCTGTTAGGAGTTTCTTTACAATGAATTAAGTACAGTAGACCTTGTCAAGGGTTGGACCCTATTAGGAGTCTTTTACAATAGTCCCTATTAGGGGAGTGGATGCACTATCCTAGAGCTCACTACTCAAGTGGTGAAGGCTACAACCTTCTGATCTCAGATACACACTATATCTGCTGGATGAACTATCATTGTGACATTGCTTGTCAGATCAATTCCTTTGATGTGTTGATGCTTTGACCTCTTGAAAAGCTCTAATACATCTTATAGTCTCTTCACACACTTCTTCTCTACTTTTCATAACTTTGTATCAACTTCTATATTAATTACAATGGGTGCATCTTATATTTATATGCACATACAAAATAAACAACTAGGTCAGCCTATAAACCTATTACATACAATGCTTCCAATTGAATTGGCTCAAGTGTGTTTAAAAAAAAACATATATACATGTTGGAAACCTAAATACAATAGATGCATAGCCTTTACATCATTATAATATAACTACAACTCAAAATGCTAACAGTCAGTTGCTTACTCTATTCTTCACTGGCACACACTGGTTGTGTAACTTCAACTGTCTGTATCTTTCTCATACTTGCATATCTAATCATGCACTCATAGACTAATTATGAATATAGTCTAACCAAATTAAATTCCAAGGTGCACACCATAACTCGGTCATACACATGTGTGCTGATGCTCTAAGCTTCAGGAACTTTGTATACTGTCCAGTCTTCAACACTTAGTTCATTTATGATCTTCCCATCAAGTGTGCTGACTCCAAACTACTATATGACTTTGTTGCCATAATGAAAACACTATACTAAGTCTTATACATTAGTATAGCCAACTATAGTATAGTTAATGATGGATTTTGGAACCCATACTTGTCTTGTAGTTTTTTTCTTAGATATCTCTTTTGACTTTATGTTTCCATGTCTATTAGAGGAGACATGGTGATCTTTTTTTGATGGATTCTTGTATTGCTTCTTTTTCTTGTATTGAACATTCAAGTTACTTCCAAAAGACTTGGGACTTGTGGAAGAAGGAGGATATGACTGGTTTAGACATAAATGTGTGTGTGAAAATTGTACTTGATCTATAGACACAACACTTCAGTAAAACATTAGAGGTTAGCAAAAATTGAAATCGTGCAATGAATTGAAAGCTAAACTAACCAGGTGATTTATTGTCTTCTAATAGGTGCAAGTATGATGTTCTCAGATTTTTATCGAGATCAGTGACCTTGATGACACCTAAATAAAGGATTTTAATGCAATTGATCTAGATATGAATTGAATGCAATTAAGCTATTTTTTTGGATTTTCTATGCAATTATGATAAAAACTTGATATGAATCTATGATATGTAAAAATTGATATGCTATGATATGCTAAATGATCTAACAATAATATGCAATATGAAGCTAAAATGAATGTAAAAACAAGATTGATCTCACAACAATGTTGATTCGCAAGATTCTTTGATTCTTCCAATTTCAATTCTCCAACGTGATTATGCAAAATTATGAGATGATTTGAGAGATGGATTATGAAGAGCTTAGCCTTGATTTTATAGAAATTTAGGCTTTGGAGGTGCATGGAAAAAGCCATAAATCACTCAAATAAACTCAACTTGATTTTTGAGTTATCTGAAAATAAAGATAATTTAATTCACAAAAACATGCAAATCATACAAAAATAGATTTTTAACTCAAATTAGAAGTTTAGATCAACTTTAAAACTAAAAAATGATGTTGAGTTCCAAAAAGTCAATAACTTGCATTGATTTTTTGATTTGGAGTTTAACTGCTCTTTGATTGTGCACATGGATAATTCTGAATTAATAAATAAATAAAGTGATTTATTCTCAACTAAACTAATTTTTGAAAATAAAACAATTGATTTATGGGTTAATCAATCATTTAATCAAACTTTTATTAAAAAATAATATCATCAAATATGACAACTTTCTTTAATTAATTAAATAAGAATTTAATCAATTAATGATAGGAATTTTGATTTATTGTCAAATTTAAATAATAATAATTAGGAATAAATATAATTAAATTCAATTAAATAATTAAGTGGCAGAATTAAACTTAATTAATTAAATATTGAGAATATTCAATTAATTTAACTTTAGGATAAATAGGATTTATCGTCAAATAATCATTAAATCAAAGATAATTATGATGATTAGGAATATTACTAAGAATATTCCCCGATGCAGAATTTAAGATAATCAATTAGGATTCGATGATGTGCCGATGTGCCTTTGGTTAGGACTTTGATGTCGATTTCGCTCGATATGTTGATATAGGAAATTAATGAACCTATAGCCCATTTTTGGGGTATTACATTTTTCCCCTCTTTGAATTACTGTACGAAGCACAGTGGTTCAAATATAGTCTGTGTATGATAAAGATATGAAATTGATTCGAAATTGATAATTGATATGAGACATAAGCTGATTGGATTTGATATGAAGACAATAGGTCCTGAATGACCAAAGATAATGTTCACTATAGCAGCGATGAACCAATGATTGTGAAAGAGTGTCAAAATGCCTGATTCTGAACCTTAGGATTGCAAAGAAGTGAGTGATCGATTCCAGACTCGATTGTCTTAGAAGAATCACGTAGGTATCACATCTGAACCCTTCAGTTACCGAAGAATCAAGGAAATAACACAATTTAACCAATAGTTGCAAAAACTGATATAATTTACAAGATTAAGAGAATACCAGATTGATATGGATCTCGATGAATCTGACATGCCCCGAGCGATGATTGATTTGCCCCAAGTGATGAGGTTTTTTTTTTATGAATAAGTAACTAGACATGGTTGTTATCTTGATTACTGAGGAAAGATATGATATCAATAAAGATATGATTACAGACTTTGAATGATGTGCAATACCATGCCCCCTTCGGGATTAAAATTAAAATCTGACAAGAAAAGTCAGCGTTGATAGTTTAGAAGCATGTTAATTGATTTGAGAAGTGGTTAAACACGTCTGGGAATGCATTCTGCATCGTTTAGAGGTCCAGACGACCAAGTTTGACTAGGTTTGACCATGAGTTGACCATGGTTGAAATTTTGATAGTTTGATGGAAGATAATCAGTTAAGTTGAAAAATGGATTTCTACTATGATTGAAGGTTGATTATGCAAGTAGTTAATAATATAAACAATCTCAGATTTGGATTTTGATCCCCAAAAAGGATTCTACTTGTTGTTTCATTGGAGGAACCTTCATGTGAGATTCAGCTCTTGTTAGATTTGAAGAGGCGATTTGAAGAATCGTTTAAGTGTTCAAGCAATTTTTGAGATCATGCAAAGATTCAAAATGCAAAGAAACATGCAAAATGAAATGCAACCTAAGACCTAGGACCTAGTCACTAATCATATGTCGATTTGTTACAATCATTGAACTTTTAGGTAACTGGATAAATCAATACAATGCCCACTAGCTATGAAACCATAGAAATATGAATATCAATTTTTATGCGCAAGAATCAATACAACACCCACTGGCTAGGCAACCATGGACATATGAATATTGATTTTGTTTTCAAAATGTTAAATTAGATACAAGCACCAAGGCACAAGCACCAAGATGACCTGAGTATCATGTCCATTTTGATATAGCAATTTGCATTTAACATACACATTAAACAGTCAAGAGATCATTCTAAATCTAGTGTGAATTACCCGTAGTGACCCTTTATCATTCACATCCTTAGGTAAGATCGTGTTTCATAGTAGGAGAAAGAACTTACTCAAAAAGACAATAGTGAGATCAAACTTCCTTGAATTTTTTGGGTATCAATGATCGAGGTACGCATGGCCATCCAATTTGAGATAGAGGCTCTTATAGTCGGACACCATTTCAATCTAGAATTTCCTAAGACATTAGATTTTCACATACAAGCAGAAGACAAAAAAAAGATTATGTCCATAGTCATCACTCTCTAAATCCTATAAAGGACATCATCAAAGAGCTCGAAGGGACACAATATGCAAAAATCTCAATGCGAATCAGTAAGCATACAAGGAGATAAAAGCATGAAAAGCACATATTGTTTTCAGTTTGTGTTTGATTGTTGTTGTAGATGCAAAATCCTTTCTGGAGACGAGATAGACTTGACTGACTCAAATGAAGCTTCAAAGGACTCTGACTAGATATGATACATCTAAGATATACTAGAGGCCATAGGATATAACATTGATTTCCCCCAAGTGTTAAGCATTGATAGGATACAAACGCTTGAGCTGAGTGGTGTACAGACTAACTTATTGAAAACTAGAAATGCAGAAACAAACCGGGAGATATGTACAAACTAAAGCAAAACTGAAAGCTGGGAAAAACCAAGATTGTGCTGATAGATGGAGCATTTTGAAACAAGTGGCACCCATTTGCTAGGTTTTCACCATCTTGGCAGAGATTCTATTTTTGCTACCAAGGCGCCTGTTTCCAGGTTTTCACCAAGGTACTTTTTCTTTTTCTCATTTTTTATTTATTTTTTTCAATTTTTTTGAATTTTTAATATTTTCTAATTTTTTGTGAATCATCAAGGTGCCTATTGCTAGGTTTTCACCAAGATGTTCATTTTTTCAGGACTTTTTCTAATTTTTATGATTTTTTTCAGGACATTTTACCATAGACTGAATGCTTTAGGCATAAAATTTCTTCAGATGGAGAATGTTGATTAGTTCTCAGAGCTGTTCTCTTTCAGTCATTGAAAGTTGATAGTCACCAGAGCCAAAAGTAGTAGTGATTACATAGGGACCCAGCCAGTTGGATTCAAACTTCCCCTTGCGTTCTCGATGGGATTGATTTTTAGGATTTTCTCTCAAGACTAGATCACCAACTTGAAATTCCATGTGTCTGACTTTCTTGTTGTAACCTCTAGACATTGTCTTCAGATATACTCTGAGATGATCATATGTTATTTGTCTGTGCTCATCTAGTAGTTCAAGTTCTTGTAACCTAGACACTTTGTAGTCATCATCAGTTACTAGACCATTCATTCTAATTCTGAGTGATGGGATTTCAACCTCAATAGGCAATACTACTTCAGACCCATAAACTAAAGTGAAAGGTGTAGCCCTAGTAGGTGTTCTGATACTTTCTCTATAGGCCCAGAGAGCTGGATTGATCATGAGATGCCAGTCTCTTCCCATTTTATTAACTGTTCTGTGCAATATTTTCAATAGATTTTTGTTAGAGGCCTCAGCTTGTCCATTCCCTTGAGGATAGTAGATAGAAGACCAATGTTGTGTGATCTTGAATTTGGCACATAGATCATTGAGGTCTTTGTTCTTGAATTTTCCACCGTTATCTGTGATTATGGAATGATGTATCCCATATCTGCATATGATATAGCTCAATATGAACATAGATATTTGCTTTCCAGTTGCATGTGTCAAAGGGACTGCTTCTACCCATTTTGTAAAATAATCTGTAGCAGTGATTATATGGGTATGTCCATTAGAAGAGTGTGGATAGATAGCACCTATAAGATCAAAAGCCCATTATTGAAAAGGCCATTGTGTTGTGAAGGGAATTAGATCTCTCCCTAGAGCATGAATCAAGTTACCATGTACCTGACACTTTTGACAATTCTTTTCATACTTGATAGCATCTTTTTCCATTTGTAAACTTCCAAGCAAGATCATATCGTGCAGTCCCAATGTCTAGCAAGGTGGAGAACAAGAGGGATTAGCAAGCTAGTGGAAGAGATGGAAGACAAGAGAATGAAGGAGAATGAAGGGAAGAAATGCTCAAGGGAAAACTCCTCAAGAATACCCAAGCTAGGGAAAAATTGTCATGTAAAGCACATTTGGACAAGCAATAAAAGGCTAGCATAGGATAAGTCACAAAATCATAATGCAAGAGCAGGAAAGGATGCAATCCAAAGGAGTAGACATGTCAAGAGACTTCATAGCACTGTGTTGTACTTTTTTTTTTTTATTAGATCAAGACCAAAAGGGAAAATGATAGCGATAGGCAAAAATGAATGGAGGCTAAGCAAGAAGGGAATGAAAGCAAGATCATCATAAGATAGCTCACAAGATAGCCAAATGTTCGTATATAGGTCAACCTTGTCAAGATCAAAGAGAGAAGATGGAATGGATGAAATATGTAGAAGCACTACGCATGATGCCTGATTGCCAAGTTTTCATCATGGTACTTATCCAAGGTGCCACAAGGGAGTGGTTTTCACCATAGGATGAATTTATTTCTCTTTACTTTTTCTATCAAGGCACCTGTTTCCAGGTTTTCACCAAGGCACATTTTCAATTTTTATTTTTATTTTTAAAATTTTATTTCTCTTTTTTCTCTTTTTGGAAGAAGGCAAGCTTTTTAGATAATGCTCCTTGAAAGGATAAACCATGATATGCTAAGGATTCAAAATGATATGCTCAAAGATGCTGATAGGAAAATGAAGATGGAAGAGGAAAATGGAGGTTAAGGTTTTATGTAAAGCAAGTGAGGTTGGAAGATAGGAGGAATAGGCAAGTGAGGAAAAAGGATAGGAGGTAGAAGGATAATGAATGGAAGGACTATGAAAGGGTAGATGGAAAGGAAGCCAAGATCAACATCAACACACGCCTTGAAGGGTGGCAAGAGGATGGAGGAATGTGAATGAAGGAATACGTGAAGGAATATGGTGAATGGATAGTAGAGGTTGTGGTTTAGGCACATGGAATGGAAGAATATTTTTGGAAGAAGATGAAGTGGAAGTTTTTGGAAGCTTGAATGTCAATTTCACTTTTTGCTCAACACCAGACTCTTTCAAGAGAGACTTTGGAATCCATATAGCCATAGGCTTTTTATTTCCTTTTGATGATCTAGAGAGAATATCTTCAATGATGGATTTTGGAACCCATACTTGTCTTGTAGTTTTTTTATTAGATATCTCTTTTCACTTTATGTTTCCATGTCTATTAGAGGAGACATGGTGATCTTTTTTTGATGGATTCTTGTATTGCTTCTTTTTCTTGTATTGAACATTCAAGTTACTTCCAAAAGACTTGGGACTTGTGGAAGAAGAAGGAGGATATGACTGGTTTAGACACAAATGTGTGTGTGAAAATTGTACTTGATCCGTAGACACAACACTTCAGTAAAACATTAGAGGTTAGCAAAAATTGAAATTGTGCAATGAATTGAAAGCTAAACTAACCAGGCGATTTACTGCCTTCTAATAGGTGCAAGTATGATGTTCTCAGATTGTTATCAAGATCAGTGACCTTGATGACACCTAAATGAAGGATTTGAATGCAATTGATCTAGATATGAATTGAATGCAATTAAGCTATTTTTTTGGATTTTCTATGCAATTATGATAAAAACTTGATATGAATCTATGATATGTAAAAACTGATATGCTATGATATGCTAAATGATCTAACAATAATATGCAATATGAAGTTAAAATGAATGTAAAAACAAGATTGATCTCACAACAATGTTGATTCGCAAGAAGCTTTGATTCTTCCAATTTCAATTCTCCAGCGTGATTATGCAAAATTATGAGATGATTTGAGAGATGAATTATGAAGAGCCGAGCCTTGATTTTATAGAAATCCAAGCTTTGGAGGTGCATGGAAAAAGCCATAAATCACTCAAATAAACTCAACTTGATTTTTGAGTTATCTGAAAATAAAGATAATTTAATTCACAAAAATATGCAAATCATGCAAAAATAGCTTTTTAACTTAAATTAGAAGTTTAGATCAACTTTAAAACTCAAAAATGATGTTGAGTTCCAAAAAGTAAATAACTTGCATTGATTTTCTGATTTGGAGTTTAACTGCTCTTTGATTGTGCACATGGATAATTATGAATTAATAAATAAATAAAGTGATTTATTCTCAACTTAACTGATTTTTGAAAATAAAACAATTGATTTATGGGTTAATCAATCATTTAATCAAACTTTTATTAAAAAATAATATCATCAAATATGACAACTTGCTTTAATTAATTAAATAAGAATTTAATCAATTAATGATAGGAATTTTGATTTATTGTCAAATTTAAATAATAATAATTAGGAATAAATATAATTAAATGTAATTAAATAATTAAGTGGCAGAATTAAACTTAATTAATTAAATATTGAGAATATTCAATTAATTAAACTTCAGGATAAATAGGATTTATTGCCAAATAATCATTAAATCAAAGATAATTATGATGATTAGGAATATTACTAGGAATATTCCCCAATGCAGAATTTAAGATAATCAATTAGGATTCTATGATGTGTTGATGTGCCTTTGTTTAAGACTTTGATGTCGATTTCATTCGATATGTTGATATAGGAAGTTAATGAACCTATAGCCCATTTTTGGGGTATTACAATATAGGCAATTTCCCACCGCCTGGGAAGGTTCCAAAATTTTAGCCAACAAGGCCGACCAAACTTAGAATTATTTTATTTTACAATTTATTACATCAAAGTCGGCTCAAAATAACTTTTGAAACCCATACAAAAATTTTGAAGGAAAATCATTTTCTGCCATTTCAGGTGACCCAACTTTTGAAGACCATAAGTCATCGCTAGTTGACCTGATTGACTATTATAACCCCATTCTAGAAAGGCCACGAAGTGCTCTATAGGATTGACTCATGCAAGGGCTTGTCACCCAAATTTTTGACCTCATTTGGGGCCTCTAAAGCTTTCAAAACTAAGTTCAAAGTTTCTGTACCATGTTGCCAATACCGAAAATCTTCAATACCTACAAAGCTAGACTTGATCTGTCAATAACACTTTATTGGCAGGCTGATATGACCAAAATGAACCTCTAGGGAAGAAATCAAAACATTTCAAGATTGGATGACCAACTTACTAAAAACAAGTTTCCAGAAATAGCAGTTATGCACAAGATAGCCCTTATTGAATACAAAAATAGAAATATTTTTGGGTGATGCAAGATTGCTCTTACACCCAGGATGCTCCTACATCAGACACTTGGGGTAATTTGAGAAGTGACCCTGTCATGACTTGGGTGTGCAAGGAAAACTAAGATGGTTAACCTCCTCCTTTGTTAGCCATGATGAATCTTCAATAGGTCATCCTTTCCATTTTACTAGATATTCTTCATATGTCTCGTTCCTTGTGCTTCTTTCAACATGACTATCCAGTCTATCTTCAATCTTCTTGATATCTAAACTGGTTGCTGGAACACTCCATTGTGCTACTGTAACCTCATCTTCAACACCTCCTTCATGATACTCTTTCAGATCTGAAACATTAAATACTAGTAAAATATTCAGCTCATTAGGCAACTTGACCTCATATGCATTTCTTGAATCATGTTTCTTCAGGATCTTACATGGCCCAAACTTCTTCATTTTTAGCTCCTTATATGTGCCAACTGGAAATTGCTCCTTCCGTAAATGAACCATGACTTCATCTCCAACTAGAAATTCCTTTTGCCTCCTTTTCTCTTCTACCTTAGCCTTATACTACGCATACATCTTGGTAATATGCTTCCTTACTTCCTCATGGATGTTCTTCAAATGTTCTACAAAATCTTGAGCTTCAGCACTACTTATTTCTTATTTATCTTTTCCTCAACTTAGATGCATTTTTGGGACTACTTCCATATACAATCTGTGGATGATGTGATGAACTAAACTTCAAATCTGTCTTCAACTCTTCACTTTTGGCTAGTGTCATTCTATGTGCTCCATTATTTGGAAAAATGGCTCCTGGAATCAAATCCATCTGATGACTGATCTTCCTTACCAGTGGTAATCCATCAGGTACATTATCAGATACAATATCCTGAAACTCATTCAACAAATCTGCAACTTCTACAGGTACATCTTCTAATTCCTCTTTCCCTATCTTTGGAATTAAGGTAAAACACATATGCTCATGCCGCATACCATCTAAAAAATTTCCTCTATCAACAAAAGTTATTCTTGCATTACCACATACCTTTTCTTCAGTCTCCTTCAATGGCTTTAGCTTATGTCGCACTCCATCCTTTGTCAGGGAATAGGTATTCACATGACCATCATGTACAACACATCTGTCAAACTGCCATAGCCTACCCAACAACATATGACATGCATCCATAGGTATGATATCACATAGTACCTCATCATGGTACTTGCCAATCTTGAACTTTACTAGGCACTGTTCATTGACCATGACCTTGTGGTCATCCTGCACCCAGGCAACCTGATATGGATGTAGATGTTTCTACCTCTTGAACTTCAACTTTGTCACCATCTCTTCTGACACCAAATTATTAGTGCTACCACTATCAATAATCACATCACAACACTTACACTCACACTTGCACCTAGTGCGAAATAGGCTCCTTCTTTGCTCAGCTTCATTCTCACCACTCAACAGGACTCTTCTATTAATCAATATTTCTCCTCTTTCAGCATCTTCATAATTTGAGGTTCTGGCATCTTCATCTACATGTGCAACTCTAGCCTGGCCTTCATTCCTCCTATCCATCCTTCCTTGGTGTTGAGGACATTCAAATTTCCTGTGACCTTCTTCTCCACAGTGAAAACATGTTCCACGAAAGCCTCATCTTCCTAAACCTTGTCCTCTTCCTCTTCCTCTCTGATCTCTATTGTTTTGATCTTGGAAATGATTATCTCCTCTCTAATTCTAATTGTTACTTACCTCATCCTACCTTTTTAGATCTTCATTTTGATCTTCATATGACCATCCACTAGATCTTCCATCATGACCTCTTCCACTTTGTCTATTCTCAATCTTCTTGTTCATCTTTTCCTCTACTTTTAGGTCAAACTGGTATGCCTCTTCAATACTATTCATTCAAACCAGATTTAGCTCCTCTTGAATCCTCGGCCTCAACCCATTAAGGTAACGAGAAAATTTCTCCTTATTAGCTTCCGCATGGCCTATTCTGATGAGGATTCGATAGAACTCTTCTATATACTCCTAAATAGATCATCCCGCTTGCTTCAAACTTTGCATTTTCTTTAGTAGGTCAAGCTCATAATCAACGGGGATGAACTGCCACTTCAATTTATCCACCATCCACTCCCATCTTGTGATTTTATCCTTTCCTCTTCAATTTCACTCTAACTGAATCTCTTGCCACCAGATCTTTGCATGACCCTTTAGTCTGGCCTTCACAAACTTGACCCAATCAGGATCCTCGATATCTTCATACTCAAAATAGTCTTCACATTCATTGATCTAGTCGATCAATTCCTCTGTGAATCTCCTCTTGCAATGCTCACACTTGTCTCTGGAGCGCTCTAACCTCAAGTGTTACAACACCAGCTCTTTCACCATGTTCCCTTCATGGAGGCATTTTTGCACTTCTCATTGAAACCCTAACCATGGTCTTGGTGCAAACTACCTGATAGTCGGTGATCTATTTACACAAAAACCCTAACCCATGGTCCTGGTGCAAACTGTCTCACAATCGGTGATCGGTTTACACAGAAACTCTAACCCACGGTCTTGGTGCAAACTGCCTCACAATCGATGATTTGTTTACACATAGAGGAACTCCTTCTCTAATACCACTTGATGAAGGGTTCTCTCCTTAATACCACAAACACATAATAGAAACAAAGAAACAACAACAATATGCAAGAATAGAAAATGGGCTTCTTATTATCTCCACAAATGTGGAATTACAAACTTTCAGAATTACAATATGCAAAGCCACATGGGCATTCTCTTACAATATTCTATAGGACAAAGCCTCAAATCAGTACCCAAATCTACTACCCAAAACTACCCCAAACTACCTAAGACAACACTACAACCTTTCTTATATAGGCAATTTTTCACCTCCTGGGAAGGTTCCAGAATTTTAGCCAACAAGGCCGACCAAACTTAGAATTATTTTATTTTACAATTTATTACATCAAAGTCACCTCAAAAAAACTTTTGAAACACAAATAGAAATTTTGAAGGAAAATCATTTTCTGCCATTTCAGGTGACCCAACTTCTGAAGACCATAAGTCATCGCCAGTTGACCCGATTGACTATTATAATCCCATTCTCAAAAGGCCAAAAAGCACTCTACAGGCTTGACTTGCGCAAGTGCTTGTCACCCAAATTTTTGACCTCATCTGGGGCCTCTAAAGACTTCAAAAATGAGTTCAAATTTTTTGTACCCTATTGCCAATACTGAAAATCTTCAATATCTACAAAGCTAGACTTGATCTGTCAATGAAACTTTGCTGGCAGGCTGATATGACCAAAATAAACCTCCAAGGAAGAAATTAGAACATTCTAAGATTAGATGACCAACTTATTGAAAACAACAAGTTTCCATAAATAGTAGCTCTGCACAAGATAGCCCTTATTGAATACAAAAATAGAAATATTTTTGGGTGATGCAAGATTGCTCTTAAACCCAGGATACTCATGCATCAGTTGTCTATCATGACTTCTACCTCTTGTACCTTTTTGTACAAATCACTAGTTAACTTGTCTTGGTTCATACATTCAGCAATGATCTTTCTTCCCTTTTTTGCAAACTCCTTTAGGGATGCTTGATTGGCCTTTAGTGAGCTTAGGTCAAGTGCATAGTTTCTAACCAATTCATACTTCTCCTCTGCAACTAAGGATGTAAATTATTCCAAGCTAGAGAAATTGCTTTTGAATTGTGAAATAACTACACTTACATCATCAACAGAGTGTACCTTGGACACTTTCTTTTCTATAGGTAACAAACTATTCAGTATGTTTACTGACTCTACAAGGAGAGGATTCCTCATCACTTGTTTTTTCTTGGCCTTCTCCATAGCTAAGACGCTAAACTTAATCAGGTCTTCTTCTCCCCATGAGTCCGGACTGGTTGTGTTAGGTGTCAAACTTGACAACAATGCTACTAAGGGAGAGATTGGAGTGCTATCCATCACTTCTTGTTTACCTTAATTTGTTCAGCTAAAGTTTCATCTTTATGTTCACTTCCTTTTACCTCTTGTTCTTCTTCTTCTTCTTCTTGTTTTTCAGCTTCTTTTTCTCCTTCTTTCTTTTCTTCCATCTTTTCTTCTTCTTGCTCATTTGTTATATCCTCAATCAATATTTCTTCTTGATGAGTAGGAGTGTTACTGCATAAGATTTCAGCTTCTTGTGTGCTCACAAAAGCTTCTTCAAACTTCTCAAATAAAGTGTCAGTGGCCACCATGGCTATCTCTATATTTTCAGTGATAATGGTGCTATCTTTTAGTGACTCTGTCATGGGCGTAGACTTAACTGTCTCTATTTGTGTTTCAATTGCAGGTGTTGAGTCCTAAGGACCTATCACTAATGCATTAGTGGGCTCTGCCACCTTGACTTCCTTTAAGGGTGCTTGTGTTGTGGGCGCAGTAGCTAGATACATGTGCCTATTCATAAAAACCTTTGCAAAGGCTTTCTCTATTTCCTTAGCCACCATATCATAGTTTTTATCCATTAAATGCAAAGTCCTTGACTTTTTTCTGAGATGTGTCTTCACCGGATCTAACAATAGAGATTTCTCTTCTAAGGAACATACTGAAAGAGTGTCATCTAGAATCTTTTCCCTTATCCTTAAGTTCTCTTTAAGGGCTTGTATCTTTTGGAATTCTAGGATGTTCCATACATTGTCAAGGATCATAGTCTTAAGTTCCAAGACTATCTTCTTGAACTTCAGCATGTTTTTTACTATCATTACATGAATCTCAAATTTTTCTATCTCATTATATTTGTCATAAAACTTTCCTACTTGATCAATATTTCCCTCATCAATTATTCTTGCACTTAGCACACTGAGACTAGGTTTGAAACTTACTTCAAGAGGAGCTTGTGAGTTTTTTATGTTCCTTGTTACTCTTGAGGATGGATGACCAAAGTTGATCTCTTTCTTTCTCTTCGGCATTGCCTTATACTCAGGAGGAGCAGTAAGGTCAATGGTTTCTTTGGGTGCAGAAGGAGTGTTTTACCCTTCTGCTCATCAGATTTTTCAATCTTTACTTTATTCAACTTAGGATCATTTGATTCTACCTTTGTTTCATCTACACTCTCTAATTCCAAAGCAATCTTTTGTTCCCTTGCTTTGTCTAGGTTTTCTTGAGACACTCCATGTATTCTCAAGATTTCTGAGGTAACTTTAGCAACCTTCCTTTTTGTTGCTATGCTGTTCAAAACAACATCAATTTCACTTGTTTTCTCCTCATAGGTTCCCCATCTTGGCTCATTAGGGTCTTTAGGGGCTGAAAGCAATACTTGAGCATATGTTTCCAAGAATTGTTCATCTACTTCATATCCAAGTGGATGAATCCACGTTGTTCTAGGTTCAACTTCCTCCATGCATGTTGTGTCTATTTCAACCATCTTTCTTACATCTTTTCCTACTGGAAGGACAGTGCCTATCCTTGGGAGGCCTATCATCTCATGAATTAGGTCACCAGTAATTTTGATTGGCACTTCACCTATCCAAAATAGGTCATCATGAATTCTTCTCAATAGAATCTTGATCCACTCTGATTCATATAACTCATATGTTGTAGCATACTCCACTATAGGGTGATTATCCCAACATGCATACTCATCCATGAAGGTTTTGTATGGTTTTAACATAGTTTCCATGTGTGCCCTTAATCTGTCCAATCCTACTGGTTCTTTCTTATAGTAGATGTATGCCCTAATTTCCTTGACATGAGTAACACCCATAGGCGTGCAGGAGAATGGCCCTTCTAGGTCATCTAGTGTAGATTTAAATGGATGCCTCTTAAGCACATATCTTTTCTTCTTTGCAACATCAAATAATATAGGAGTAGCCATCACTTACTTGTATATCACTTTCACAAAGGTTTCCAAGAGATTTTGAATCGGTGTGATGAAATAGGGTTTCTGCAGCCGATCAAATGCATAGCAAGTCACTTGATGAATCAAACTACAATCCTTCTCAATCAAATGCTAAGGATTTTCTACTCTTCAATTGCTCTTAATTCATATGAAATGAGAGATCTTCTAACTTTTGTGTACTTTAAAGAATAATTTATGTCATTAATGCTTGTCGCATAAACCGGGTTGTCACTTGGATATTTCTATCTTTCATTCTACAAACAATTAGCTATTGCGCTCTTGCACAAAGGTTCCCTTAGTCTCCAAAAGCTTAAGTCCAAAGGTGCATACTCTGAGAGTGAGTATACTAGTCACACAGGGGTCTAGAGATAAATTAGCTCCCCCTATGACCCTAAGGGCCATTCATCCAGATGTATAGGGTGCATCCACTATGGATGCATCCAATACATATTCATCAACCTTATCCTTCTTTGCTTCTGACCAAATCATGCTCGCATCCTTTGAGGCTTTTGCAAAATTGACTTCTCCTTCAGGATCCAATACTGGTTCTTCGGTCTTTTTATGGCTTTCCTGACCTTGCGTCCTTGATCTACAAATCTTTTAGATGTGTCCAGCCTTGTTACAAGAGTGAAAAATGATTGGAGGCCTTATATTCCTCGATGCATTGACATGAGTCAACATCTTACATTGTTTAGCCGAGTGACCATTATAGTTACATATCTGACATGTAACATTCTGAGAACTTCTTTCATTTGAATGATTCTAATTTCTTTGATTATGAGTCCTATTCTTTTGACTTGTCTTGCAATTCATAGCTCTATGACCAAATTTATTGCATGAATAATAGTAACCATTGAAAGGTCTTACTGATGTAGGAGCATCCTAGGATTCTTGGCAATCCTATATCAACCAACAATATGTTTGTCTTTGAAGGTAGATTGTTAGTTTGATCTTGGTTTGGTGGAGTTCTTGCTCAGTTTGGGAGACTAGTTTCTCGGTCTATGTGGTTATCGGGGTGCTTGGTCTTTGAAGAACACTCAGTGACTAAAGGCATCGATTCACTAGCACTCGACAAAAACTATGTTCCTCGGTCATGCCTAGCATGGTTGGTCGATTGGTGCTCAGTTATTTCTTCTTTTGCTCGGTGTTCTTACTTATCGATTGGATTGTTTGGATAGATTGCCTTGGCCAATTGGTGCATTTAATTTGAGTTGCGCTCCTTGTGTTATGGATTGACCATTGGATGTGTGGGGACCTAGAAATGGTGTGTTGCATTCTTCTATGTGGATTTGATGACCATTTGGGGCCATCTTTGAGAGTTTATTTATTTTGTAAGGCTATGTGAGAATCGACTGATGTTTTAGCATTTAATATTTATTTGTAAGGATTTATTATTTCATCAGTCGACTTGTGGCTAGGAATCAGTATTTATAGGATGCTTGGGTAGATGTTTAGGGGGGAGATTGTTGGAAGGAAATTTAGGAGCCGGTGAGCTTAGCAACAGGAAGATTTCTTGGAAGTTTGAGTACAAGTTTAGATCTTTCATGGGTGCCTACCAATGTGTTGTGTGTTGCAGACCTGGACTAGCTGGATGCTGATGTTCGAGAAGAGGTTTAGATCCTGCAAGATCTTGTAGACTGTTACTTGCATTATAATTGGCTATAATTGATAAGGCCTTACAACCTGACACATTGCATGTAATCATTGTTTTCATGAATAAAGACTTATGTTCCATTGCAGATCTATTGTTGTTCTTGTGTATTTCTGTTGCATATTGGTTTGGCTACAAGGTTGGTCAGTCCTTAATTGGATCCACCGAGCTTGACTGCATTAAGTGGTATCAGAGTGAAGTTTGTTCCTATTGGAGCCAAGTGGATCTTGTGTATCTAGATCTTGATTTGAAGATGCCTCTGAGGAGAAATTGTGAGATCTTTGAGGAAGAAGAAACTACTGGAGAATTTTGTCTTGATGATTTTAGGGCTTTGCAGACAGACCTAAAAGAAGAGTTGGGAAAGAAGAAGCCTACCTTGAAAGAGGATAGTGATGATGAGTCTGAGGAAGATCATTTTGAAGAAGCTAGAGATTCTGAGGAGAATTGAATTCTGAAAGCTATGTCTAAGATTGGAAAAAGACCTAAGATTGAAGTTCCTACATTTTTTTGAAGTCTTAGGCTAGAAGAATTTATTGATTGGATCAATGAGATTGATGAATACTTTGAGTATGAAGAAATAGAAGATCCTGATAGGGTTATATTTGCAAAGACTAAGTTGAAAGGTCATTCAAATATTTTGTGGAGAGAAGTTTAGTTGGAGAGAGGTAGAAGAGGAAAAGAGAAGATCACTAAGTGGAATCGAATGGTTGACAAGTTGAAGAAGCAATTCATTCCGGTGGATTATGAATTGGACATGTTTAAGAAGATACAAGATTTGAAGTAGACTAAAAAATTGGTACAAGAGTATACTGAGGAGTTTTATAGAATCTTGATTAGGACTGGTCATTTTGAAGCTGATAAAGGGAAGGCTGCTAGGTATGTATATGGTTTGAGACCTAGTATTCAGGAAGAGTTACTTACTGTGTGGATGAAAACAATCAGCAATGCTTATAAGATGGCATTAAAGATTGAAGAGCAGTTGAATAGGAAGTATGAAGGAAAACATAACAGTAGGAACCAAGGTGGTAAAACTAGTGAGACAGTTGGTGAGGGTAGTGTCACAGAGAATCCTAAGACTAATGTGGGATCTGGCAATGGTCAAGTTACTAAGAAGGATGGATAGAGAGGAAGGTCAAAGACTGAGTTCATTGGCACTTGTTATAACTATGGTGAAGCTGGTCATAGAAGTTGGCAGTGTCCTACGAAAAGAGTTGCATTAGTTTCTGAAGAAGACATTGAGAATGTTCTAGAGAAAGGTGAATGTCTTGTCACTAGAAGGTTAGTTGCATGTGTTCATGAACTGGTGCAAAGGAAAAATTTGTTCAAAACCAGATGTAAGTGCAAGGATAAGTTATGTAATGCCATAGTTGATGGTGGCAGTTCTAAATTTCTTTTTTGAGATGAAATGGTTAGTAAGTTGAATTTGGAAAGAAGGAAACATCCTAGTCCTTATCAGATTAGTTGGATACAAAATGTTTCTAAGGTTAGATTTGAAGAACAATGCATGGTTAAGTTTTCGATTGGATCTTACCATGATGAGATATTGTGTGATGTATTGCCTATGGATGCTTGTCATCTATTGCTCAGTAGACCCTAGCAGTTTGACAAGAATGTTTTGTTTGATGGTCATGATAATACCTATGTGGTTAGGCATGAAGGGACTCAACATAAGTTGATACCTTTACAGGAGACAAGAGTTAAGGAATGTGGAGTTATCAAGTGTTGTCCTTATGACAAACCTCAGGAGTAGAAGGTTGATGAACCTATTCCTATTAAGTCTAGTTTGAAGGAGAAGGAGAAGGATATCTCTGAAGAGTTTTTTGAGATTAAGAAATAGATGGTATTGCTAGCAGAGATGGTTCAGAAGATGGTGACATTTATGACACAAAGAGATGCAGATGATACTGAGTTGATTAAGGAGTTTGGAGAGGATGAACTTTACCAAGGCACTGATGTGATTGGTAGTGGTCAGAGTTAGTTGCTATCTATTGCCGACTAGAAGAAGGAACAAAGTGGAAAACAAAAGGACTTTTTGCATGAGATAGTGAATGAAGTGAAGACTACTTGGGATGAAGGGTAAGAAGAGATGTGGGTAAAGAATAGATTTGGCATACTTGTTCTGATTCCCTTGAGGCGTTCCTCATTTCCTTATGAGAAAATATTTCTTGCCTAGGGTGTCTGATGCAGGAGCATCCTAGGATTCTTGGCAATCCTATATCAACCAAAAATATGTTTGTCTTTGAAGGTAGATTGTTAGTTTGATCTTGGTTTGGTGGAGTTCTTACTTGATTTGAGAGACTGGTTGCTCATTCTATGTAGTTACCAGGGTGCTCGGTCTCTAAAGAACACTCAGTGACTAAAGGCATCATTTCACTAGCACTCAGTGATAACTGTGTTCCTCGATCATGCCTGGCATGGTTGGTTGACTGGTGCTCGGTTATTTCTTCTATTGCTCGATGTTCTTGCTTACCGGCTAGATTGTTTGGATAGATCAACTTGGCTGACTAGTGCATTTAATTTGGGTCACACTCCTCATGTTATGGATTGACTGTTGGACATGTGGGGACCTAGAACTAGTGTGTTGTATTCTTCTATGTGGATCTGATGACCGTTTGGGGCCATATTTGAGAGTTTATTTATTTTTTAAGGCTATGTGAGAGTCGACTGATGTTTTAGCATTTAATATTTGTTTGTAAGGATTTATTGTTTCATTAGCCGACTTGTGGCTGGGAATCAATATTTATAGGATGCTTGGGTAGATTTTTAGGGGGGATATTGTTGGAAGGAAAGTTAGGATCCTGGAAGCTTATGAGCAGAAAGATTTCTTGAAAGTTTGAGTACAAGTTTAGATCTTTCCTAGGTTCCTACCAGTGTGTTGTGTGTTGCAAACCTGGACTAGCTAGATCCTGATGTTGGGGAAAAGATTTAGATCTTGTGAGATCTTGTAGACTATTACTTGCATTGTAATTGACTATAACTAGGAAGGCCTTATAGCCCGGCACATTGCATGTAATTGGTGTTTTCATGAATAAAGACTTATGTTCCATTGCAAAAAAAAATTTGTTCTTGTGTATTTCCACTGCATATTAGTTTGGCTGCAAGGTCCGTCAGTCCATAATTGGATCCACCAATCTTGACTACATTACTTACCTCTATACAGTTCCTTGCTATGTGTCCATGCTTGTTACATGCATAACAAGTGTGGTCTACTAGTTTGCGTTCATTCTTAGGTGGTTCAATATGATCCTTAGTCTGACTTCTAGTCTCCTTAGTATCTGAGGTGACTTCTGGTGCTTTCATTCTTCCTCTCATGTTGTCAATTTGATTTTGTGCTTCATTGTATCCAATGCAGCTAGTATCTCCTTTAGCTCTTCTTGCATATAACTGAGATTCTATCAAATCAAAACTAGTGTGTAATTTCTCAATGTGATTCTTTGCATTTTTCAATTCAGATTCCAAGCTTTCTTTGTTGTTTCTTAGCTCTAAGATTTCCATGTTTGCTTGCCTCAATTCTTCATTCACTTGAAGGTTCTCTTTGACCTCTTCATCATAGAATTCCTGATTGTTAGTTAGTTTATCATCAAATTCTTCAAGTTTTTGTTTTAAGGGTTTATTTTCTTCATTTAGCTTCTTTACCATTGTCCCTAGATCACTGGTAGAGTATTCTTTCAAATCTTTCCTTATCATTTTGATGACTAATTGAGCATCATTGAGTTTTTCCCTTAGTTCTTCAGTTTCTCTTTCAGATTTTTCCAGGTCTTTAAGAGAAGCTTCAAGATTTCTTTTCAGATGTTTCATTTCTACTTTGTCCATGATCTCCTCAAGTGGTTAAACTTCTTTTCTAAGGACTAGAGCTTTGATACCAATTGTTAGGAATGGGAACACTGAGAGCAGGGGGGTGAATCAGTGTTTACTATATTTTATCTTTTTACTTAATCTTTAAACTGAACTTAAATGCTTAAATACTAAAATGAACATCCACATAAACATGAAACATGAAATCAAAACATAACACCAATATGGTTATGAGGAAATCCAAATAGGTAAAAACCCTAGTGGGAATTGACACTCACTAATATTATGTACTAGTGTTTTATGATCCTTGTTATAAGATCCTTAACCCTATTAGGAGTTGCTTTACAATGCATTAAGTATAGTAGACCTTGTCAAGGGTCAGACTCTATTAGGAGTCTTTTACAATAGTCCCTTTTATGGGAGTGGATGCACTATCCTAGAGCTCACTGCTCAAGTGGTGAAGGCTACAATCTTCTGATCTCAGATACACACTATATCTGTTGGATGAACTGTCACTGTGACACTACTTGTGAGATCAGTTCCTTTGATGCACTGATGTTTTGACCTCTTGAAAAGTTCTAATACATCGTATTGTCTCTTCGCACACTTCTTCTCTACTTTTCACAACTTTGTATCAACTTCTATATTAATTACAATGGGCACATTTTATATTTATATGCGCATACAAAATAAACAACTAGGTCGGCCCATAAACATATTACATACAACACTTCCAATTGAATTGGCTCAAGCGTGTTTACAAAAAAACATATATACATGTTGGAAACCTAAATAAAATAGGCACATAGCCTTTACATCATTAGAATATAACCACAACTCAAAATGTTAACAGTCAGTTGCTTACTCTATTCTTCACTAGCACACACTGGTTGTGTAACTTCAACCGTCTGTATCTTTCTCATACTTTCATATCTGATCATATGCTCATAGACTAATCATGAATATAGTCTAACCAAATTAACTTCCAAGGTGCACACCATAACTTAGTCGTATGCACATGCGTTGATTCTATAAGCTTAAGGAATTCTATATACTATCCAATCTTCAACACTTAGCTGATTTCTGATCTTCCCATCAAGTGTGCCAACTCCAAACTACTATATGACTTTGTTGCCATAATGACAGCACTATACTAAGTCATATACATCAGTATAGCTAAGTTTCCAACACTATCAATCCCTTGCTAGATATAAAAATGTAAACAAAGTTGACAAAGTTAAGGGATGCAGGCATAATTGAGCCTATAAGGTATTCATCTTGGGTCTCTAACTTGGTACCAGTTAGAAAAAATAATGGGGACATAAGACTATGTGTTGATTTTAGAAACTTGAATGTTGCCTCATTGAAAGATAATTATGGATTTCCCAACATGGAGGCCATGCTTCATAGGGTGACTAGTTGTGAGTTATTATCCATGATGGATGGTTTCTCAAGGTATAACCAAGTTCTAATTAAGGAATCATAACAATTTAAAACAATATTTACTACTCCTTGGGGAACTTATGTGTATATCAGTATGCCATTTGGTTTAAAAAATGCCGGAGAAACATTTCAAAGGGAAATGGATGTGGCTTCCAAGGATCTTATCAATGTTTTCATGGTGGTGTACCAAGATGATCTAACTACTTATTCAAAGAAAGTTGATGACCATTGCAGTCACTTGGAGAAAGTGTAGTCACTTGGAGAAAGTCCTGCTCAAAGCACTAGAGTTTGGCATATCATTGAATCCTAACAAATGCCAATTTGTTGTTACTGAAGGAAATTTATTAGGGCATATAATGTCCAAAGAGGAAGTAATAATTTATCTTGAGAGAGTTGAAGCAATTCATAAGGTCCCTGCTCCCAAAAATCTTAAAGGTGTATAGTCTTTCCTTGGACAAATTAATTTTGTTAGAAGATTCATTGCTAACTTTGTAGAAATGGTCAAGCCCATAGTCAAGCTTTTGAAAAAGGATGTTAGATTTGATTGGAATCGGGAAGCACAAAAGGCCTTTGAGAAAATTAAACAAACAATTAAAGAGGCCCCTATTCTAATCTCTCCTGATTATTCCAAACCTTTCTCTTTGTTTTCTTTTTCATCTTTTCATACTATTGCAACAGTATTATTACAAAACAATGGGGAAGGATTTGAGCACCCCATTGCATTCATTAGAAAATCACTACAGTCAGCTGAACTGAATTATGAGCTAATGGAAAAACAAGCTTATGCATTGGTGAAAGTAGTTATAACATCTAGGCCTTATTTTGTCTATGCCAAGGTTAACGCATATGTTCCTCATGCTACAGTGATGGACATTCTCATCCAAAGTGAGGTTACAATGAAAAGATGCAAGTAGATTAATAGAATCCAGGAGTTTGATTTGGAGCTTCATATTACCAAATTCATTAGAGGTTTGGGGTTAGAAAAGATGATGATTGAAGAAAATATGGACTTGGTCTAGGTGAATAATGTTACCATGGGTGAAAGAATGGTTACAAGCATTGAGATGCAGCCATGGTATACAAATATTGTGCATTTTCTCAACAATGCTAGTTGCCCATAGGGCCTAAATGACAATCAAAAGAGGAGTATCATATTACAGGCTCAAAAGTATGTGTTGTTGCAGGGTGACTTTTATTTGAAAGACAAAGATAGAATATTGCTCTTGTATTTGGACAAAGGATAGTCAGAGAAAGTATTAAAAGAAATGAAATTTGGACTATGTGGAGGGAATTATTCAGCCAGAGAAACAACTCACAAAATTTTGAGGGCTGGTTATTAGTGGCCTAGTTTATTTAAGGATACTCATTCATTTATTAGAAAGTGTGATCCTTGCCAAAGATTCTCAAATAAATTTAAATTCTCAAGAGCATTATTGTTAAAACCTGTAGTTGTAGAAGCTCCATTTTCC
Organism: Chamaecyparis obtusa; assembly: GCA_027943335.1. Taxonomy (NCBI): domain Eukaryota; kingdom Viridiplantae; phylum Streptophyta; class Pinopsida; order Cupressales; family Cupressaceae; genus Chamaecyparis; species Chamaecyparis obtusa. The sequence goes on from BSBK01000708.1 coordinate 1,022,247, forward strand.
ATGTGGGGTATTGACTTCATTGGAGAATTCATAGAAAAATCTAGTGGGGGACATAGTTGGATATTGGTTACTACAGATTACTTTACAAAATAGATTGAGGCAACCCTAACTAAAAAGGCCACTAGCATAGTGGTAATAGAGTTCTTGATGAATAATGTAGTTACTAGGTTTGGTGTTCCTATGAAATTAGTAATGGTCAATTCCATGTGCTTCAGGTCAGAGGAATTTGTTGATTTCTATTCATAAATGGGCATTATTTTGTCATATTCATCCCCATATCACCCATAGGCCAATAGGCAAGAAAACTCAAGCAATAAGATCATTATGCAGATCTTGAAGAAAAAATTAGAAAAGTATAAGAGAACCTGGCATGCAAAGTTGAAAATTGCATTATGGGCTGACATAATTATTGAGAAAAGGGCCATAGGTAAGTCCCCATTTGAATTGGTATATGGTATGAAGTCTAGACTACCTATTAACAATTTAGTGCATGTCTATCAATTCATACAAGATGAAGGTTTGGAATTTTGTGAGCCTTTGCAAGATAGGATGGTCCAATTGATTGAATTGGATGAGATAAGAAGAGAGAGTCAAGAAGAAATATTAGATTACAAAAAAAAATGAAATATCTTTTTGACAAAAGATCTAGTATCAGAAAGTTCTAGCCTGGTGACTTAGTCCTTCAATGGAATGACAGGGTTGGAGATAAGCGAAAACATAAAAAGTTTGATTCATTATGGTTGGGCCCTTATGTTATTCATCAGATTCATGGAAAAGATTCTTATTTCTTGAAGAATATGGATGATGAAGAACAAGAATTTCCAATGCATGGACAATTTCTGAAGTTTTTCTTCAATTAAGATTCAAATTATTCCATGCACGCTAGTTTTGTAATATATGTATAAGTGTGTTTTCTATAGTAGGTTAGTATTTTTGTGGTCTGCCACCTAGAGATTCATGAATTATTTCTATGAACTTTATTTCAAGAATCCTCATAAGCATCCACTCTTGGGATATTTTCTAGGTTTTCTGAGAAGTATCATTTCTAGTTTTTGTTGACATTATAATTGCGCCTATGTCTCCTTTACTTCATGTGCCTACAAATTTTTCTAAGGGGTCTGAGTCTCGAAATACTCATGTGCCAAGAAAATGTATGCATTTATTTACCCTTGGTCTTGTTTTCCTTTGGTATGTTTTTATTTTTAAAAATGTTCTTATCTATGCCCTAGATCTTATGTTTTGAAGTTACCTTTTACAGGCACTTAAGTTCTTAATATGCACATGGCTTTTGTCTTTTCCCTTTGAGTCTCTTAATCTTGCAAAGAAAGTATTAAGTCATATTTGATTCAGAGATCTAGAAAAAAGGTTAAGAGCTTAACATGTCTAGTGGTTATCTCTTATTCTCCAAATGGTTGGCGGTTAGTTGTCAAAATATCTGGTGATTCGGTGACAAAGATTTCTCCAAGTCTCGTGACTTTGGGTAGTTTTGTGTTGGCATTCAGCGATCCAGTGTGGTGGTTATCTCTCAATCTCTTAAGATAATAGTTAAAGCTCAAGTAATCTTGAGATCTGGTGAAAACGTTTAAGGCTTCGTAGTGTGTAGTTATCTCTTGATCTCATGATTTTAGCAACATAGTTAAGTGAGGTATGTGGTGATTCAACAAAGGATGGTTATCTCTGAATCCCATAAAGGTTAATGCTAAGTCTAATAGATGTAAGAAAAGAGAAATCTAACACAAAAGTGTTATGTACTTCGGGCCTAGTTGGTAAGCAGTGAAAAACATGATGGTCAGTGAATGCTTCATAAAAAAAGGGATCAAGACAAGTGGGACTAGTATGTCAGACAGACCTAGTTGGTAAGAAGTGCAAAACCCGATAAATAAAGATCTAGATCAACCACTATCACTAAGTCTCGAGACAAAGCTTGGGTTAAGTAAAGTATCCAGTGACTAAGAGATGCTTGTTATCTCTAGATCTCCTAATCAGACATGAGTTAAAGTAAACATCTAGAGACCAGGAGATGTATTGGTCACTGATTCTCACAATAAAACTGTGGTTAAAGAAAAGATTCAAAGATTGAGAGATATGCTTCAGTCATTGAATCTCATGATCAGACTTAGGTTAAGTAAAGTGTTTAGAGATCATGAGGAGCCTTCTATCACATGATCTCCAGAAGATGAGTGGTTAAAGACTCATTGAAGTTAAAGAAAAGGGTAAAGGCAATGTAGATCAAAGTTGATCGGATGGTTGGCGCATTTACTGGATGTGAAGGTGCTCGAGGTTTATTGATAGAGGAAACATGCCTAGGTGACATATGCCCTGGTGATGTCATTATCTCTAGGTTAAAGGATGGTAATGTTCAGACAGATCTAAATGATTCTGCGGTGGGTGTAATGCCTTGATAAGACCTTACAAGAGGGTTAGTGATAGTAGGATCATGACCTTTTGAGACCTAGCAGCGGTGGGGCCTTGGTCAGTGGCTTTGGATGCAGAGTAAAGGATGGTTTGATCTTGATGATCCAATAATAGGCGTGATGCCTTGATCTTGAGATGCATGATGGATATTCTTCATGGAATCACACCCTATCACCACATGTCCAGCCTGATAAGTAAATAAAGTCATGGGTCCTTGGTGCCAGGTAATGTTGAGTTTCTCATTTCTGATTGGTGACCAATGGAAAGTAATGTGATGAATAAAGTTTTTAGTTAAATTGTCAGTTTTGTTTGATTTTTTGAGAGCCACACGATGTGCTAAGAAAACCAAGGATTGATGAGCATGTTTTAAACTTTTTTGATTAATTGTTGCGGCCAGAATATTTTTGAATTATTTAAGGGGTTATTTTTCAATAGGATTGAAGTCAGTTTGGCAATATTTTGGATGATATCTTCAAAATAGAAAATGATTGCACCAGGTTTGTTAGTGATGCTAAGGCCATAACAAACTCTAGGTGGGACAGGAAGATGAAGTAGTTACAAAGTCTAAAGGAGTACACTTGGCCAACAGAGGAAGAGGTTGCAGCATGGGGTAAAAGCACAAAGCCCAAAAGAAGAAGCCAATAGCCATTGATTTAGAGGAAATGGAGGAAGATTGAATCACACTTGGAACCCGATCCTAGAATATAGGGAGGGTAATTATCATAAAGAGAATAATGTAAGTTAGCCAATAGGTGGTCATTATTTATGTAACAAATTTCAGCAGTTACCTTGAAATATCTGCAAACAAAGGTGCCACTTGTGAGGATTCAAAATGATTTGAAATAGATTTTCTATCTTTTCTTTCCTTTCTTGTCAATGATGTAATTTCTATTTTATCTTTTGTACCTATCACTATCCTAGCCATCTGAAGCTTGTTGCATCCTTTTCCTAAGGATTCCAAGATGGCTAGTGATATATATATATATATATATATATATATATATATATATATATATATATATATATATATATATATATATATATATATATATATATATATATAATATATATATATATATATATATATATATATATATATATATATATATATATAGCAAGTTTTAATTTTGTAAAAGGGTGGTGAAATTAATTTAGTAAGGAGAGTTTTGTATCTGGTATTTTTGTCTAAAGAATTTTTGTCTTTGAAAGTACTGATACAGGGAAATATCAATGAAAATGTATTGAAACTCCTTTGCACATTTTTTTGTCTTCTGATATGAATCTTGAGTTTTCTGTGTATTAAATTTGTAAGGCATCTTTAATACACCATTTACAAGGTAAATAGTGGGGTTAATCTTAATTTTCTTTCAAGGGAAGGGTAAATCTTGAGGGAGATCTCTGGGAATTCATGGTTTATGCAAGAATTTGATGACTATATGTGTAAATGAGAGGGTGATTTGTAAGGTATCTCATCTAGATTTTGGGTATATTAGATTTGAGGGATTTCTATGGATGTATGTTCTTTGACTCTTTTTCCTAGGATTTGGCATTGGTCTTTTCTCAATTTACATTTCTCACCATCAACACAATTAAATAACAAATTATCTTGAATTTATGTTGAAAGGAATAGACGTTTATGTTTGTGTCAAGCACATAGATAACTGTTATGATTCTTTAAAGAACTAAATCTATCAGGTATACCTGCCTGAGATTGAAGCTGGTAGTGAAGAAGGATATAAATCCTTAGCACCTTAGTGTTTGATATTGTTAGATGTATCTTTTGGGTCCATAGAGTTATGTATCAAAAATTTTAATTTTTATTCATCATCTGTAATCATTTTAAGCACTAATAGGCTTGACCAAGGGTTGACCAAAAAGTCAACTATGCATAAAAAGTCCAACGATAATCTACTAAGGTTTAAATTGTGACAAGGTAAGTTCATGCATGCAAACTGAGGGATTTGCCCAAGGTTTGAGTAAAGGTTGACCAAAAGTCAACTATGCATGAAAAAAGGTCAACTAGATAATAAAGGTCAAATGGACTCTAGAAGGATATAGGGGTGTTGATATAATACCCTAAGTAATGCTAAACCAGCTAAAACAATAAGGTTGATTCGAACATTATGATTTATTAATCTAACACATGTTTGATACAAAAATAAAGAGAAAATAATTCACTTACAATGTAGAATTATAAAAGAAATTAACCTTTCAAGATTAGAAATTTTTAAAATGATTACGGTTAACTAACTCCAATCTTAAACTTAATTAAAAATAAATTGGAAACTAAATAATTAATAAGTTTAAATACCGAGAACAAATTCCTCTACTAAGGTAAAAATTTTAATTTCTCACCTAGGATTTACATTTAAATAAATCTTAAAATATATCTGTTAGAGTAAAGTATTAATTATGTTAATTAGCTTTACTCACTTCTTAAGATGTCAACTCATTTGCTTTAGTTATTTATATTTAAAGTCTCATGCACTAGTTGTTTTAAACAATCATGCACTAGTTGTTTTAAATATAAACTTGCATGCATTAGTCCATGTAATAATTAAACTAATTATTACATGCACTAGGGGTTTGCCTTTCAAGGCTTTCAATCTCCTTTATAAGGATGATCCATTGTATTTTTTATTCATTCATTATTTGAGGGATATTTTTTTCTTCATATTTTTGAGTCAAACTCTTGCCCTCTTCTTGTCTCTACTTCCTTGTAACAAGTTTTTGTATGCAGGTGATCTTCAGGTTTTGTAGATTTGTATTGCTCAAATCCTACATTGTATTAGAGCCTAATCTGCTACAACTTGTTCACTTTTGAAAGATTCAGAGATTAGAAATTCATCTGTTTCAGATTATGGCTTTTTTTTTGGTTTTTTCTTAAAATTAGGGGGGTCCATAAATTTTGGTGCACTTTGAGCTCAAACAAACCTCACCGTTGAGTTCACAGCACCTAAAAACCCCTATTTTGATATAAAACAAGTCAAATTTGGACAATTTTGCATTTGGGGGCAATTTTTTGGTACCTGACAGCTTAGCACACTTCCTGAGCTAGAATTTGTAGAGACTTGCACGCTTCTCGAGGTAGAATTCTTTATTTTGCATGCAAATCAAGGCAAAAATTTTTCTATCTAGCATGCAAATTAAGACACAAAAAATGACATGCAAATTGAGGCAAAAATATGTATGATCTGACATGGATCCCAAGGCACGCATGCAATTTTGCAATTTTTATTTTTATTTTTCGGTGACGGCCATCTAGCCGTCAAATTTAAGCCAGGGGAATGTAGTTTTAGCCCCTAGCCATATGGTGACCAAGGGCCTAGAATTTAAGCCCCAAGGGGCTTTTATGCTGTGACGGTCATTTGGCCGTCAATTTTAAGGCCTTGAAGTGCTGACATTAGCACATCTAGACACTATTTTGGGCCCTATGGAGCACTCGATGGTTTTTTGCTCATAACTTGAGCATACGGTGTCAAAATTGGGCAAATAAGATATCGTCATAAATCTAGTTCCAAGCTCTATTCGAATCTGGAGGTTTGAATTTCTAATTTTTCTTTTTTGATGGTGTTTTTTACCCTCAAAGCTAGATGTTCATTTTTGCACTCCAAGAGCTCTATCTTGCATATCCGGACTCCATTTTTGGAAAATGATATATCATTGGAAATCTTGTTCAAAAATCTTTTTAGTGTTGTGAGTCATTTTACCAAATTCTGATCCAGGTACATTTTATTTAAATTTTTGCATTTTTGCAATCTAGTGGATATCTTGGATGTTATAGGTTCTTGGATCTCTTCCCTTTAGGGGATGGCTCTTCTTAGGTTGTTCTTTTGTTTCAGTAGCCTTCACTCTTCTTTGAGCAGTGTATACTTCAATTTTGTAGCATTCTTTTATGTACATGCACTGAGATAAAGTGTCATTCTATTGCATGCTTGGAAATCTTGAACATGTTTGTGCTATTTGTACTTGCACTCCATTATAAAGTGTCATGGGGGGGTTTGATGTTTTCCCTTGTTTTCCATTTACCTTTGTCAAGTGAGTGTTCCTTCCATGACATTAGCCTTAGGGTATCTTTATTTGTTCTTTTTCTTTCTATGCACCTTCGATGTTCCCGATTCTTCATGATGTAGTTCTTATTGGCACTCTTTTCAGTGTACCTATCACCTCTCTCTTGTCAGCATTATGGGGGGTTTCTATTGATAGTTATTCTTCTTACTTGGTTTGATAGTGTGAGCTATATATTCAGTATTTCTTCCAATGTACGAGGCGGATACAGTGGCTGGGTACCTATGCATTTCAATGAGATGGATCATTTACCATATAGACACTCTTTCTTTCCTATTTTTAGAGGCACTCTTCCATCTTTGATTGATCAACTCTCCAAGCTTTGGTGTTTTATACCATCTGTATCTTGGAGTTCATTTGTTCACCTTTGTTTGCCTCCTGATTTGAGTAGTGTCATTTAAGGGAACTCATACAGATTACAATCTTCTCTACCTGGTCATGCTCTATTTTAGTGGAGGATCTTCAGATCAACAATTACTTCTTGACAGAGTTTGCATCTTCTTGCTTCAGTGATGTTCTATGTAACACCCCATACTACGAACCAAATAAAAATAAACAACCACAGGAGAACCAATAAAATAAACCTGAACAACACAAAAAAAAATTTTATAAATAAGGTACAACATAGAACCGAATTACAAATCAACTGACATAATCAGTTATTTAAATATCCAAGGTAATCAATTACATGAGGGTATATCATTATACTCAACATTTAATACAAACATACTAAAAGTTCCAGAATACATCTAATTGATCCTAGATATCCTAAGCATTGTTCTGATAACCAGTAACCAAGTAATAATCTATTTTCCATAAATCTTTACAGCAGTCAACCATTTCCCCAAAAACATAGTTTTCCTCATCTAGAATCCTGAAAACACCAAGATATAAAACAACCACAACAAACAGGGCTTAGTCAATTAGTCTAAGATAATGGAATACCTCCAAAGCATCTGCATCATACAGGTTAAAACCTTAACAAAATAATCTGAACCATGCATATAAAAAATATCATATTTCATCATTACAAGAAACATTTCATTTCTAATCAACAGAAATAAACTCGCAAAGAAAATGACAAGGTGATGATCCACTAGCTTTGGGTATCTACATAAGAATCAATGATCAGTAACCAATAGGAAACTCAAAGAATTCATTATGCCAGCCTTATTCTTTCCAAGCAATAAGGTAAAACCATTCCCTTACTTCACCAACATGTGCAAGTAATCAGGGCAACATATTTTATCTTTTTAAATGAAACCCATAGCCCATGAATTATTAAATTATCACTTAGTAATTAACTGATAGATATTCTTTCACCTTCAGGCTCTAGACAAAAGTCAACTTCCCCCTACTAAGGATCACACTTGCATTATCTTAAAACACTTCATACTACCAAAATAGCTAACCATAGTAAAAATCTGAATAACCAATTCAACTAATAATGTATACTTAACAACTAAATCCATAATACTAAAACATCCATTTGAAATTTCCACATACATCCATGAAACCACTTTCCAAAAAGAGCCACAGCAAGCATCTTCGTTTCATCACTCAAAGAATACTTAAGCAAAATTAATATCCAATTCCTAATATCTAATTGCAATTTTAATAACAGAAAAATGGAAACATTCAATTCTATTGTCAACAAAAATACCTAAGATTCAATTCCATTCTATGGTCACATTCTAACTAACAGAGTTATTTGTGAATCCATAGAAAGTTAACGATCAACTTAAATACCAAAGAATAACGCAGGATTACATATTAACTACATAATTACCACCCGTATAAAAATACACTTGATCAATTCTGTTATCTCTGTTACCAAGTCACTTGTGTACATACTTGTAGGCATAAACACATATATGTACATATGTATATACACTCACGATACATGTATATACATATATACATATACATTCCTACAAATATATATATATATATATATATATATATATATATATATATATATATATATATATATATATGTATGTATGTATGTATGTATGTATGTATGTATGTATGCACATACTTATAGGCTCACACACATATATATACATATGCCTATACACTCATGGTACGTGTATATACATATATACATATACGTTCCTATAAGTATTTATATATATATATATATATATATATATATATATATATTATATATATATATATATATATATATATATATATATATATATATATATATATATATTTATGTACCCTTGCATTAATTCAGAGTACAAAACACTATATCAAAGTTGTAATACAATCAGAAAACATGAAATCATATATTCCAATCTAAATATAAATTATCAGTTACTGATACAACTCCAAAAATTCCATAGATAGAAAATATACTACAATAGTAGCCATCAAATAGCTTTCAAACCAAATCATAACTAAATCTACGAAAGAGTAATGTGACAACAAAGATTTCCATAATAAACCCCACATCAACCGAGAATACCATAGCACCAAGAAACAAAACCATGTTTCTTTTCCCTGCTACAACATGATCATCCAAAAGAACTTGATTCCTAATAGAATTTACCAACAGACCTAGCAATCCTCCTTAACAAAAGCTACAGTAATAGTAACCGGAACTTAATTACCTCCATCTAGAACATAGAACTGAGAACATTCATATCAACCACTTACACCAGAGGCTGACACATATATCATACAATGACCATACTCTACAAAACCTCATGGTAACCAAATCTCCATCTCTCGAGCCCAATACTACAAGCTACTAGATAGAGAGATGCATTCTACAAAATCTCTAACCACGACTTATCAAAGCTTCCCTATACCAATGCTCAACAAGACAAGAAATACAACATTCCAACAGTGGCATCACAATGAATATTAACTGTGCTTACTAAACAAAATAAACTTCCAACTAAATAATATGAAACTGGGTACAGAATACGAATTCACTTAATGTTCCAACATTGCCAAGAAAACTTCTCACTGAGGTAACACACCCATAATAACCTAGGAACCACAGAACTTGAGAACTATACAAAATAGATAATGCAATAAAAACCAGGATACTCAAAACCCAAATACCTGGTGACAAGACCAATATCGATACCAGAACAACTAATCCTGATCACAAAACAACATTCCCAAAGCTTGGTAAACAAAACTGGTAGTAGAGAGACGACAACTTCACAGTCTTCACTCTCCATTGCTACTTCCTTACACAAACCATTATCGTTCCCATTACTAAGATCACGACAACCGACATGAACCAGTGAAACACACAAACCCCCCCAAACTTTAGGAAACCTTATGCTACCATACTCCTATAAAATAGTATCACCATTTCCACAAACTCAAAAACCATATTCTAAACAACTGAACCAAAACACACACCGAAATACCAATTTATCACATAGTGAACATTACACTGCAATGTGAAAAACCACACACACATTGAAAGAATTTTCTACAATACACAATAACATTTTAATCACATTGCATAATCGGAATATAAACCATTTAAATGAATTTTATAACCAGATTCATAAAGATAGCAAGAGTAGAGTTAGAGAATGCCCTTGCCTTTATAACAGAGTTGGGGGTGTTCTGAACTTGAAGTTGAAGCCAAAGACCTCACTCCCAACTGGCGAGCTACACCAAAACCAACTCCTTGCTTAGCAAAGCTAAAACCCACCAAAAAAGACCAAGAACCAAGCAATGAAACTGAGCACCCCGTGACAGAGCTCATTTCATAAGCACCAAAACCGAATAGTG